>OX421975.1:113535180-113710180 GCA_949128135.1 Parasteatoda lunata
ATATTTATATATATATATTTATATATATATATATATTTATATATATATATATATATATTTATATATATTTATATATATTTATATTATATATATATATATATATATATATATATATATCTATATATATATATATATATATATATATATATATCTATATATATATATATATATATATATATATATATATACATATTTATATATATATACATATTTATATATATATACATATTTATATATATATTTATATATATATATATACATATATATATATATATATATATATATATATATATATATATATATATATTTATATATATATATATATATATATATATATATATATATATATATATATATATATTTATATATATATATATATACATATTTATATATATATATATATATATATATATACATATTTATATATATATACATATTTATATATATATACATATTTATATATATATTTATATATATATATATACATATATATATATATATATATACATATATATATATATATATATATATATATATATATATATATATATATATATATTTATATATATATATATATACATATTTATATATATATATATATATATATATATATATATATATATTTATATATATATATATACATATTTATATATATATATATATATATATTTATATATATATATATATATATATATATATTTATATATATATATATATATATATATATATATATATATATATTTATATATATTTATATATATATATATATATATTTATATATATATATATATATATACATATTTATATATATATATATATATATACATATTTATATATATATATATATTTATATATACATATTTATATATATATATATATTTATATATACATATTTATATATATACATATTTATATATACATATATATATATATAAATATTTATATATATACATATTTATATATATATATATATATATATATATATATATATATATTCAGGGGTCTGCCCAGGCCGAATTTACTACCGTTTAGCGGTACCTTCACAAATTCAACTTTAAGAAAAACGGTAGTTTCACAAAATACTTTTTCTTAAAATTTTATATTTGTATCCCTTACGAAACGATAAATCTATATTTTTACCATATTTTTGAGTTGATTTTTTAATATAATTTTTAATTTTTCACAAATTATTTCTAAATTTTCACCTCACATAAAAACCTAGACAGGCCCCTGATATTTATATATATATATATATATATATATATATATATATATTTATGTATATATATTTATATATATGTATATATATATATATATATATATATATATATATATATATATATATATATATATATATATATATATATATTTATGTATATATATTTATGTATATATATTTATGTATATATATTTATGTATATATATTTATGTATATATATATATATATATATATATATATATATATACATATATATATATATATATATATATATATATATATATATACATATATATATATATATATATATATATATACATATATATATATATATATATATATATATATATATATATATATATATATATATATATACATATATATTAGAAAACTTTAACTAAACAAAATTATTTGAGCACTTTAAAATTTATTCTGTTATTACTACACTTACATAATCTGCTCACTATTGCAACTGGAAGAGCAACTTTTCAACGAACAGAGCTGTTTTCAATGAATGAATGAAAGAAATGGTCAAAAGCTGCCCCCCTACAGTTTTCCCAGATGGTCACCTCACAAAAGGGTTTAGATTAGCTTTTTACACTATTTCACCAAACAAGTGAAATTTTAACATTCATGCAAAATGACAGAATATTTTCTGAAATTTTTTTTTTCTGGTCAACTTATGAGGGTTTAAGAATAAAATTTCATAATACTCCTAGACAAAATTGACTTATTTCAGTGGTCAACATACAAGATAGACAGGTGGTCAAGTTACGGAGGTTTTGCTTCTTTATATTATATAGGAAAAATTCTGTTCTTGATAATTGAGGTCCACTTATGCAGGTGCCCAACTTACAAGGGTGGTCAACTTGGCTGGTTTCACTGTATATATGCTAAATCAATTATTGATAAAAAGGAAAATTTTTCAGAAAAAGTATGTTTTTTTAATTAAAAGTATTTTTTGAATGAATTCTAGTAATTAAAAGTATTTAATTTTCTTCAAATCAGAATTTTTTTGATATAAAAATTATCATATTTGCCACCAACTTGACTAAATGGATCATGGTATTAGACAGTTTAGTCATTTTATAAAATTTTTGTCATATTATTGAAATATTTTTTCGTATTTAGGTAACTATTTTCTTGCTTTAGGCTACTGAAAGTAACTATTTTGGTAATTTTTTTGTGGCTACCCTGAAAACATTTCAGAAGGTGATCAACCTGAAATGAATAATTAATAGCCACGCTCAGATTAACCATTATATAATTTCAAATAAATATTATTAGGCATCTTGACGATAGTAGTTTGCTTGAACCATACTGATATCAAAATATCCTCATTTGTTTTAGAAAATAATAAAGTTTCTATGAAGATAAGTTTTGTTAGACATTATAAATTCTGCCTGTATATATTAAGAATCTTTAGAAACTTGCATTCTGAGTAGGGTTGGCATACTATTTATTTTCCATGTGAGGTTTTTACCCTCTTGGGGAAAAATAGTTTGTTTTTCTACAGTTTTTGCCATCAATAAAAATGTTTCACCTATTGTTACATTGTTTTGTAGAACAAAACATAAGCCTTTTTTCTATGGTCTTACCATCTTTACCTTATTTCTGTGGATGTCTTAAAACATTGTACATTTTAAGCAGCCTATTGAAACAAGAACTTGGAACATTATCAAAATATTTTTATAAACATTCAGGTTCAATATGTGATCATTTCAAGACGTAATGTTAAATTTGTTTTTGCAAGACTCGTTGTAGATGTAATATTTGTTCCTATCAGTTATAAATAACAAACCACAACCTACCGAGTGTGTGTTAACAGTATTTACCCATTAAAAATCAGAATGTGTTAGAGTAACCTGTATTGTGATCTATGCCTAAATAATCGCCAAGTCTTAGCGAAATCCGGTCAGTGGGTCGTGAGAAACCATAAAAAAAAAGAAAAGAAACATCACCGAAGAGAATCAATTTGAAAGGTATAACTCATATCCAATGTCTACATGTAAATTCACAATCTTAAAATAAATTTGGTGTCTTGGCAATTTTTGTTGGCGTGGCAGATCACCATACGAAAGTATCCCACATTAGAGCTATTTCTATTGCCTTACCTAATTTTCACCAGCTAAAATAACCATGAATAAAATGTAGTTAAAACAACACTAAATGATAGTTTAATGCAAACTATTACTAAACAAAATTATCTTGGGCTGTTACTGCAAAAGTTTTCTTGCTGTTTCATTTTTCTGCTTTTATTTAATTTTTTTTTTAACCATATTCAAACCTAAATGTTAAATTTAGTTTTATTGTCTGCAAAGCATAAATATAAAATATTTAATTTTTGAGTATGAGTGTGTGAGAATCGATATAATTCATTTAAATGCATTTATTTTTATAGAAATGGGTATCCCGCCCCCTTGTTTTGTCACCACTCATTTGTGCCAGATATGGTTGGAAGTGTGTAAATCCTAATCTTCTTGAATGTGTTGCTTGTGGTGCTAAACTTTGCACACAAGAACCGAAAATTGAAATCTATGATGCTTGTAAGTATTTTTAAATCTTTTATTATAGAACTTGTTTTACTTTTATATTTTTTGTTTTTCAGTTTTAAGGCAGCTTGTTTAGCTACTTGTTATAACCATACTTTTATAATGATTTTTAATATTGAAAATTATTATTGCCTACAGTAGGGGTGCTCAACCTGCGGCCCGCGGGCCACTATACTGAAGTGCGGCCCGCGAGAGCTTCTAAACTCAATAGAAAAAATTTACAATTTTGAATCGCACTTTTAAGTCCGTTTTGCCACGGTCAATTTTAACAGATTCTTTAGTAAATGTATGTTTAACGGTCTTTCTTTAAGCCAAATTTGTCGGAAATATAAATGATTTTTTTAAACAGTTATTTCCGTTTTTCAATGTGATTTCGAAAGTCTCAAATTTTTATTACGATATTATTATGACAGGACTTTCAGATTGCACATTTATATAATCACTTTTGGTCCCCGTGGCAGAAACAGGGCGACACAGCGACATTGTCGCAGAAAGCGACTGAGTTTTGCAGAAAGATTTTTTTATTTGGGAAATAAATATTTTTGGTTTGGCAGAAACATAGTAAGTTCTCAAAAAAGATTCTGCAGAAACAGAAGCTGTTTTACAAAAAAAATAATTTCTACAGAAACAGAAAATTTCTGCAGAAGCAATAATGGTTCTGAAAAAATTTTTTCTTACAGAATAGTTTTTAAATAATTGTTTTTCTAGCGTACCGCGGAAGGGGAAAGAGCTCGTAATCTTTTGTTAATCTCCAACACAAACAGTTACTGGATAAAAAGGGGAGAAATTTTTTCCCCTTTATTAAGCTATTTTTGGAAATTTGCCAACTTCGGCCTCTATCGCTGGCGCAGTAATTTGCTTTGTGTTTTCTTATGAGAACAAAGCATTTATTCTTATGAGAACAAAGCATATTTTTTGCACTTATGTGCAAAATTTCATGAGTAAAAAGATTCTTTTTTTTAAAAAAATCATGTCTAGCGAAAATGTTATTTGTTGCTCTTGTAAAGCAACAATAATTAAAAAAAAAAAAATTGAAAACCCATTTTTCAAGGCGGCATTCCGAAGAAGAAATAAGGTGGAAGTCTACAACATCTAGCGGTGTTAGAGATTTTTTTTCTGGAAAGCGAGCGGAAGAGAGGTAATAAGCTTCCCACGCTACTAATATTTTAGAAAAAACGGTCTAGATTCGAACCAAAAATTCTTACTAGTAGCGATGTTGATAGTAAGGATGAAACAACATCTCCAACAAATCAAGAAATTTTAGAAGCAGTCAATGGTAAAAAATAACTATATATATATATATATTTAAAAGATAAAATGCCTATATCCTTTGAATTAAGTCGTCGATATAAAAAAAACACTCGCAATCTAACGATAAATGAAATAAAGCCTGAAAGATATCTCACTATCTAAGATTTTTTGGCATGCGAATGAAAACCAGATTGGTGGAAAATATTTACTGGCGAAACACTTTCAAACAGGTTTCCATACGCATGCGAAAAAAATCACATCCAATGAGTATGGCTCTAATACCGATGTTTCAGTACTGATGAAGACTATTTCGTTTTGAGATGTTGAATAAACTTGAGCGTATTGAGTCGGAAACCGCGTCTGCGTCGTGGGGAATCAATGCTATATATGTACACAATACAGTGCGACTTCTGTTACAAATCACAAGCGCTGTGTATTTTTTTCGCTCTGAACTTAATCTGATCAAGAAAAAAGTTTTATTTACTTTCTTTTTTTTAAAAAAAATCTTTCAATAAGTCAGTACAATATTAATCGAATCTAATTAATCTGTAATTGTTTTCATATAGAAAAAATTGAAACAAAGATTGCGTTAATTTTTTTGTTGTTAGAATTCGGATGTAGTCAATCCTATTTTATTATTTTGATTTTGATTACTCAACTTCAATATTGATTTTTTCACCTGATTTATTTCTGTACCTGATATAACTACTATAATGAAACATTAAATCATACTGTTTTAAACTGATACTTCAAATTCAGTTATCTTGTTTTATAAATTTTATCTTTGTCCATTCTTAGCTATTTTTATAAGTTCCATCTTATTACAGGTTCTGGGTAATCTTTAGTTATGCTCTAGTAAGCATTTCTGTCTGCAGATCTATACATTAATAATTTTTCTTTATTATCGAAGATTATGCAAATTTAAACTTAAATAATTTAAACTTATTAAGAAATTTAAACTTATATTATGAAATTAAGAAAAAAAAATCTACACAGTTTTATTCTATGCATGTAGGCTTTTTTTATAATCATGAAGTGCATCTATTATTATAAATTCATTACACATATATTTATAACGATAAAAATATCTTGCAGAAAGTTATTGGTTTTAGTTAGGTTTGTCGCAGAAAGCCAGAAAAAATTCTGCCACAGGGCTTTTGGTGCACTTTATTTGTGACGATTTCATCGTAATCTAAGTGATTTTTTATATTTTTTTGCAATTTTTTCTTTCTTTTTTTTTCAAAATTTTTTTTCGTCAGTTATTGCTATGCATTCCCACGTTACGTGGGAATGCATGCTGAGTTCAGCATAAATTTCAGTAATTTTTTTTTTTCAATTATTACTATACTTTTCCACATGATTTTGGTGATCCCGTTATTTAACTACGATGTTATTACGACACGCGAATTTTTAATCCCGCATTTAAATAATAACTTTTTGATACAGTATCTCATTACAGTTTTATCATAAATCCTAGTTATTTTTCCTTTGTTTTTTTCGGCAATGAATATGATTTGGTAATGAATGAAATGTGGTAATGAATTGTGATTTCGTCTAAAACCGAATGTTCTAAGAAAAAAAATTGGCCCAATACCGTATATTCAGGGCCAAATAGTAAAATTTTTAGCAGTATAGCAACACTGAAATCAAAATTTCAATGCTCAGAATAATATTTACTGAAAAAACGTATTCATAAATTAACACTTAAAAGTAAGGCCAATCCAGAACGTTTTTGAAAATGTTGAAAAGCGAAACAGAGAATATAAAAATCTATCTTAATTTTCTAAAGAAAATTTTAAAGCTGAACATGTCAATTTTCCAATTGCCAGAAAAAGTAAAAAAAAAAAGAATTAAGTCAACAGAAATACTTTTAAAAATTACGACGTTATGAAAAAAACGTCTATAAAAAAAAGTTTTTTTTTAAAGAATAAAAAAAAATTGGATAGAAGCAAAAAACGTTCTTAATTTTTTAAATGAAAGTCCTATACTAAAAATCTTAATTTAAATGTTTCACGTTGCTATATTTTTAGAAGAAAAAAAATTGCAATGAAATAAAGTTATTAGTAACATTATTTTTAAAAAAAATGCGAGTCATAATAAAAATGTCTATAAAGAGAAAAGTTAATTAAAAAGAAAAACAGAAAAAACAAATTGTTCTTTGCTCCTAAAACAAAACTTTGGTACTGGAAATCACACTTTTATATTTTACTGGTCCTTTATATTACGATACAGGGAAAGAGTGATAATAAATTAATAGTATGAGACGTTCTGTTCAAATGCTGAATTATAATAAAAACAGCAAAAATGGAGAAAAAGAAAATCCTTCTCAATTCTTAGAATTAAAAGTATCGAAAAAATGGCGAAATTGACTTGTATGATTATAATTTTAAAAAAGAAAAAAAACTTGTGGTTCAGTATAAAGTAATCTAGTTTCAATTCTTCAAATTTCGTTTTTTCCATTTGTCTTCTAGAAGATAAATTTGCATGTCATGTGCAGAAACATGGATTTTTAAATTTAAGAAATTTGTGTAAACACTATTTCTTATAACAAACAATACCATAATATAGTTAAAATACGATTTTATATTATTCTTCATCATATTTATAAAAATTAAAAAAAAAAAAAAACTTAGAAAAATACATTTTGAAAAAATATTCTGCTGAGTATTTGGCTGATCATTCAACCAACTGAATTTTTGACCAAAAGACCAAATACTCGTTACATCCCTAATTTAAATGCAATGTTATTGCAACTCGAGAAATTCATAAAATGGCATTTTTAAACTGCTCACTTTTTGTAGTTTTGAATTAAATTTTTTGTAGCTTAAGTTATCTTTTTCGATAAAAAAAATAAATAAAAAAATTATGATATAAAAAAATCGGATAATTAATAAAATAAAATAATAAAGTACATTACCAAAAAATTATTGAATTTATTTTGAACTATCACGGTTTTGTTTTTATTTTAAGCTTCTGTTTAAAACTTATAAATTCTCTTCAATTAAAATATTTAATTTTAATTTATGTACTTAATTATGTACTAAATGTTTTCCTACTTTCATTCTGTGGACATTGCAGTTTTTTTTTATTAAATTCTAAAATGAATTTTTGTATTGCGTGATATGATAAAAAATAATTTCTTTTCTCCAATGTTTATTTTTTTATTTTGATAAATCTATTGTTCATATGATAAAAATAGCATTTTTTTTAAAGTATTAGGTTTTAATTATTTTTGAATGAATTCTAATAATTGAACACCTTTAATTTTTTACAAATATATTACTAAGTTTGTTAACAAAAAAATAAAACACTAATGTTTAAATAAACATTGCTACATTTGTCGTTAACATGCCTAAATACATGTGCGGCTCTTCGTTAGTCAAACTGCTGTACAAGTGGCCCTTCACTCAAAAAGGTTGTGAACCCCTAGCCTACAGCCTATTAGAGTGATTGTATTCTGGGTATACCATGGGAATACTATGAGTAAAGCATGCAATTTTTCAGAAAATCTCAAGATCATTGGTTTAATAACTGCAGGGAATCAAAAAATTTATAATCTGACAAAATTTTCACGTAGTTCTGCAGTCTAAAATTAAAATTTTAAATTTTTTTCTGAATATCATAAAAGCCGATTGCACCTCAGCAGCGTAATAACTTGGGTCTTCATTTGGCCAATATTCAAGGATCTTGGCTATATAAGGGATCAAAGGGCGGCTATTTTTCCGACATCGGCCCTATATAGAATTTTCCAATTCACCAGATATTTTACAACCAATATCGGTCCTATATAGTCATTCAGATGATCTCAGATTCATTGTCAATTTCATCTGATATTTTATATTTATTATTTAGCCAATGTAGGCCCTATATAGGCTATTCTAGGATCAATATTATAAAATCTAGGCATCCCAATATTGGTCCCTCAGTGCTATAGGACCTGTATTGAGCAGATATCGAGTATTTGGAACTGCACCAAAATCCTCTTTTATTATTCATAATTATGCTATTTTAATGCCATTAAAATCCTTATAAACTCCTTACAAGCAAATATATTTTGGTGTTTTTAAATTATAAAAAACAGTCTAATGGCTACTAAAAATTTTTTAGATTATCAGGATTATATTTGTAAAGTATGAACTCCTAAAAAAGTTTATAAAATGGTTTTTTGGGCATATTTAAATATTTATCAATAACTGATTTTGTTAATGAAAGAAATTTCAATGAAGAATAACTGTTTTTCTTAATCTTCTTCTGTATTTTTTATGCTTTATGGGATGAAACCCAAATCGATGTAATAGGATTAAGCATGATTTATATGCACCTGGGAAAACCTTAAAATTTCAAGTTACAAAATCAGGGAAAATCTTTGCCTAAACCTTGGATAAAAAAAGCTACAAACTATGAAAAAAAATTATACTTTTCAAGCTTTGCTTATCTTTTCTGGCAAGTAATCCTTCAAAACATAAGTTCTTTGGAGGCAACCAGATACCAGTGTTGGCCGTCGATTACAGTAATCGACTGTAATTGATTGCAGATAATTACAACTATGTTATTAATAACTTGTAATCACAATAACAAGTAATCAAAATTTTTGATAACATCAGAATAGATCAAAAATGTAATCGATTACATTTGCCAATTACTTGTAATAATGATTGCAAAGTTTGATTACAACTGTAATCATGATTACAATACTAAATTACAGTAATCAATTACTTGTAATCATGATTACAAACATTCATAATTTTGATTACAACTGTAAGCTTGGTTACATAACCAATTACTGTAATCAATTACTTGTAATCGTGATTACAAGTGAAGACAAAATAATCACGATTACTTGTAATCATGATTACAAGTAATCATAATATATGATTACATGTAATTTGATTACATGTAATCTAAATACATGATTACAAGACTACTGTATTCTTATAAATGATTATATTTTACAGTAGATAGTATAATCTATCTTATAATGATACATTTTGTACGCATTTACGTGTATTACATTTTGTACGTATTTGTATATGTACAATTGAATGTAACTAAAATGTATGTACATATGATTTTATCTAGTGCATATGTACAGACATTTTAGTTACACACACATGTACATACACTTATATTGTAAGCATAAAATATGTATATGTACGTATGCATATAGCTAATAATTACGTAAGTATGTGGAAACAATGTAGACATGTACATTTATACACAATGAATATATGTATTTTATGCAAATATTTGTGTATGTAAAATGTATATCCATGTTCATGTATGCATGTATATACAAGTACTTATTGTTTGTGCAAACATACATACATTGTCTGTACAGTGCATTTCCCATGTATGCATGTACAATTTATTTATGAACATTATAATATATGTATACATGTACAATTTAGGTATATATGTAGTATGTAAAATATATGTATGTATACATGTACATGATATGCATGTCCAATGTATGGGTGTACATATACACAATATGTTCATGTTCAATGTATGTATCAAAATATGCATAATACATTTGTATAAGATTGTATGTACATTGTTTGTGCAAACATACATACGTTGTCTGTACAATGCATTTCCCATGTATACATGTACAATTTATTTATGAACAGTATAATATATGTATACATGTACAATTTATTTATGAACAGTATAATATATGTATACATGTACAATTTAGGTATATATGTAGTATGTAAAATATATATGTATACATGTACATGATATGCATGTCCAATGTATGGGTGTCCATATACACAATATGTTCATGTTCAATGTATGTTACGAACAGGGAGTGTCGTGGAAGTTTCAAAGCACAGTCTAGGGTTGCGTTTAAAGCTTTTATTATGACAAAAAACACTTAAATGACATTACAAAATAATTAGAGCTGGAACATCTTAATGAGCTCTCTCTCCGTAGCCGTTCTGTGAGTGAATGAAGAGGGAGTCTGTTTACTTACAGGTGGCGCTGCATGGCGTATGCAACACTCTGTCATCCTGACTTAGTCGGTCTCCTACTAATTGCTTTAAGGATAAATATTAAACATCACAATAAAAAGAAAATATTGATGACAGAAATATTTTGACAATTGAAATATGAAACAATAAATTTATAAAAATTTAAATCTTAACTAATTCTAAATATATTCAATTTTAATATTTGATTTATGCAATAATATCCAAAATGAAAATAATAAATTTAAAAAAAAAAAAAAATCGAAAGTCTGTGAAAAAATTCTTGCACTAATAAAATTTAAAAAAATCGAAAGTCTGTGTAAAAGTTCTTGCACAATTGAAAAGTTCATAGTTCATATGAAAGAAAAAAAAAGGAAAAAGTTTATGGATCTTCCCATGGTTTCATTAAGTCTGCTTTTTTCAACACATCAGCAATTTTAGTGACAAGTTGTTGAGAGTTAACTTTAGTTTTCTTAAATTTCTGTAACAATTCAGTGGCAGTCATAGGTTTATAAGACAAATACCGACGAATAGCTTCTTCAGTAATACCATCCAGAGAGTTCACTCTACTGGATCCAGACTGATTGTCTGATTTGGGTTTCTTATTTGATACCAAAGATTCATTCAATTTTCGCTTAGTTCCTTTAGAATGTTCAAGTTGTACGATTTGTTTTTGTATTTCAATTGGAACTACTAAAAGTTCTTGGTTGTTGACTATTTTGTAAAGCACATTGCTTTTCAATGTATAATCAGGTGCTGAAGAATTATTAATTAGTTGCTTTATACTTGCTGTAAACTCATCATTGATCTGTGCTTCTCTGATTTTCTGTGTTTCGTTGTATTGTATTACCATAACTGGATATTGGCTAAGAGCATCTACATGTCGCATTCGTTTACCTGACCTATGGAGTATTTCGTAATCAAAATCTTCTAAGAAGCGTGCCCACCGTGCTATTTTGGGTGGTAGATCTTTTTTTGTCATTGTCTTTTGGAACGCCTGGCAATCTGTATGTATTTGGAATTTTGTGCCTATGAGATAGTGTGGAAATTTTTTTAATGCTGTAACTATCGCTAAAACTTCTAATTCGTAGCTGGAATATTTCTCTTCTTGGGGAGAAGTTTTACGACTCATGTACTGTATGGGATGGAAATTGTTATCAGTCCCGTTGAAGGAGTATAGCACCAAATCCTTTAGCACTGGCATCACAGTGGAGTTGTAATGGAGCACTTTGTTGATAAAGATGCAAAACAGGTTCGGATGATAAAATTTGTTTCAGAGAAATGAAAGCTTGTTTTTTGTGCAGGGCCAAAAATAAACTTAACTTTGTCTCGTAAGAGGTCGCTTAAAGGTCTTGCAATTAGTGCATAGTCTTTAATAAATTTTCTGAAATATCCGGTTAGTCCTAAAAATGATTGAACATGTTGAGCTGTTTTGGGTTCTGTAAAGTTCATGACGGCGGTTGTTTTAGTTGCTGAAGGGCGAATGGCGTTTTGCTCAATAATGTGGCCAAGAAAAGTTATCCTATGCTGTAGAAAATTGCACTTTTTGAAATTAAATTCTACACCATAACTAGAAGCTACCTCGAATACTTTTTTGAGTTTTACAATTCCTTCACTCTTATTTTTAGAAGGCACTATGATATCGTCCATATAAATTATAACAGTACCATCATTTAAAAGATCTTTGAAAATAATTTGAGTGTATTTTTGGAATACTGAGGGAGAGTTACACAAGCCAAAAGGAACTTTGTTAAATTCGTATTGTCAAGCTGGTAAATTTGCGACTGTCAGGTTCAATTGAAACATGGAAATAACCGTTCCTAAGGTCAAGGTTGGAAAATAACACTGCTCCTTGGAGTTTATCAAAAATGTCATCAATGAGTGGTAATGGGAATCTCTGTTTAATTGTTTTGGAATTAAGAGCGCGATAATTTACGCATATTCTTGTTGACTGATCTTATTTCTTAACAAGAACCAAAGGTGCAGCGCAATCGGACGAACTTTCGGAAATAATTCCATCGGTGCGCCATTGGCCAATTTGGTTTTCAACGAGAATTTTTTTATGTTTGGCCTAGCCTTCTCGGTCGTAACGCGATGGGTTTATCGCCAGAAAGAATTATTTTCATTTGTAAATTGGTATCTTTAATTTTGTTTGGCTTATAAGATTTAATAAGTTGTTCAATTTCGGTACACGTATCGGATTCTAAATGAGATAAATCAATATCAGTGTAAATTATATTTATATTAGATAAACAATAATCCGTATTTTCAGTAAACGCATTTTTAATCTCTTTATTTTCCCGATTTGAAGAATTAAAATCGTTTGTTTCTGTTTCGGTAGACGAAAAAATATCGGTTCCGGTTTGTTTATTTACATCGGAAAGAGCACTCTGATCACGTGATTTGGCAGCTTCCGCTTTCCTATTACGCGCAGACGTCATTGAATCAAACTCATTTATTTGTTTTTCAAATAAATTTTGAGTAGAAGTACTTTTGCATTAGCATAACAAATTTGAGGTTTCAGTTTCAGAAGGGAGTGGTTCATTAGCATTCTCAATCTCAAAGAAAGACTGACCTTCACTTAACTGACGCCAAGGCATTACACCCTCATTAGATCTATTTTTAGAAACTGGGGGAGAAAAATGTTCGATTTCCGAAGTAATTTGATTTTCTTTTTTAGACATTGAGTTTAAATTAGAAGTAGTTAAATTAGAAGTTTGTTGTTCGTTTTTATGCAAAGGAAATTTAGTTTTAGAATAAGGAGAAATCATATTTTCCTTTGAAATTCGATCATATTCTTTTTTTGCTTCATTTAAATCATCCAAAATATTTGGGGGAATTATTAAATCACAATAAAGATTTTTACAAACAGCTGCTGTTACTGTTATGGGATTTTCACGAAAGCTTGGAAGCGCAAATTTTATTTTTGAAAGTTCAGCTTGTACTTCATTTCCGAAAGCACAAGTTAATTGAACAGTTCTGACACTTTTTGTTTTGGAGGGAATTAAGTGATCTCGGACGCAAATAATATTGGCTCCCGAATCAACTAACCGAATCAATCAACGATTGAACGACTAGTTTGTCATTAACAAAAATTTTTTCATATTGTAAATCATGCTTAGATTCATTAAATATTTTAGCTTCGACTTTGCAAACAGGGTCTCGATTTGAGTTGAATCTACGATTTGAATTAGTTTCATTTCTGTGAAAGCTTTCGCGCGGATTATTTCGTGATTGGTATTCTGAAGAATTTCTCTCATATGAATTGCGATTAGAGCTTTGAAATGAGTTATTTTTTTGCTTGTTCTCGTACGGTTGTTGACGGTAGTTTTTTATTTCGTCAAAAAATTTTCGTTTTGAAACAAAATATACATCGCATTCTTTCGCGAGTTCGGTTGGTTTGAACCAAGTTTCGTTTTGGCGTATCGCAATATGTTGTTGCATTTCACGATTGAGGGTAGAAAACAATTTATCGGCTATCATTAATTCGCACAAGCTTTTAAAATCATTAACGTTACGAAGTTTACAATAGTATTCAAAAGCGCTTGTCATGAAAATTGTACGTGCGACTCATTAGGTAATCGTTGAGATCTTCGGAAATTAATTAAGCATTCCTGGGGCGTTGGCTGAAATTCTCGTAATATAATATTTTTAACTTTTTCGTAATCCTAAAGTTCATTCTCCGAAATGTAAAGTAAAATACTATTCGCTTTTTCACCGAGAATATTTATTTGAATTCTAGCGGAACATTTTTTGTTGTAAACGCGCGTTCTAAAGAATGAAAGAATAAGTTAAAATTTTCGGGTTTAGTAGGAATAGGCATACTAAGTGTTTTAACCGATTTAATTAGGCTTTCGAGATCTAAAGATGATGTTCTAATTATCGCATTCGTGTTTTCGGAATTATTTTTATTTGAGCCGGAGTTAATTGATGCTAATTCGATTTCCTTTTCGATTTGGGCTAACTTGATTTTTTCTTTTTCGCATTGTTCTGCTTCTTTTCTCGATTGTTCTGCCTCTTTTCTTTCTTCGACGATTAAATAAATCATATCTTTAACAAATTCTGGTTCATTTTTGAACGTATCAGTTTTTTCTATAAGTTCTTTTAAAGAAATAATAATAGCATTTTCTGGAACAACTATTCCTAATTCCTTGACGGCATTAATTAAATCTTCTTTTTTAGTATTTCGATACATGCTTGATAATAAAAAGGATTTATCCTACCTGGTGTGAAGATCTCTGTGTTTGATGATGATGTTGATATTTGTTGTTTTCGCTTATATAAGCTATCTGTTTGTTGATATATAAGTATTCACAAGTGTTATTATAGAATGTCACAACTGTTTCACACGATGATAGGAATTCACT
Organism: Parasteatoda lunata; assembly: GCA_949128135.1. Classification (NCBI taxonomy): domain Eukaryota; kingdom Metazoa; phylum Arthropoda; class Arachnida; order Araneae; family Theridiidae; genus Parasteatoda; species Parasteatoda lunata. The sequence continues at coordinate 113,550,542 of OX421975.1, forward strand.
AGTTCACGTTTATCGTTGTTGACGTTGGATGCGATGACTTATGTAGCAGAGAAGTGTCAAACTCTTAGTTCGTTGAATATCGATGAAGAGATTTCTTAATTATGAACGGGAAATTGGTCACAGGCGGTAAAATTGGCCCTTGTTGTAGAACGTAGTTGTAGAAGATATTTCTTTAGACAATAAGACTGGGAAATTGGCCTCTTGTGTTGTTGATTTTTTGCTGTAGAAGATATTTAGATCTGGAAATGTACCATAGGCGGTGGGATTGGCCATTTGAAGTTGAATGTTTTTCAGCAGCAGTTCGTTGTTGTCAAAGCGGGAAATTGGCTTTTCAGTATAGGTGGGAGAATTGGCCTTTTGTAGTTTAATATTTTTCAGCAAATGTTCGTTGTTTTCAAAGAGGGAAATTGAATTTTCAGTTCAGGCGGGAGAATTGGCCTGCGAAGATAAAATTGTTCGAAGATATTTTGAAGTATGCAGCGGGGTTATTGGCCGACTTATGAAGTAGAGTTATTGCGCCTTTTGGTTTGGGCGACTTTCGCTTTCAATTTCAAGCAGCAGTTTCTACGATGACTGGGTCGAGCCCCCATGTTACGGACGGGAGTGTCGTGGAAGCTTCAAAGCACAGTCTAGGGTTGCATTTAAAGCTTTTATTATGACAAAAAACACTTAAATGACAATACAAAATAATTAGAGCTGGAACATCTTAATGAGCTCTCTCCCCGTAGCCATTCCGTGAGTGAATGAAGAGGGAGTCTGCTTACTTACAGGTGGCGCTGCATGGCGTATGCAACATGTATGTATCAAAATATGCATAATACATTTGTATAAGATTGTATGTACATTGGGCGTATTTATATTTTACATATATTAATCGATACATTTGACATGCATATATTGTACAGATGAACATGCATACATTCGACATGCATAACGTATGTACATACCTACATATGAGACGCATATATTGTACAGATGTAGATACAAATAGTGTACAGATGTACATTCATATAATATACATATGATTCAATGAACATATAATGTACATATGTGCCCAGAAGCAGAATATTTTCAAACGTTCTGCAACAGGACTTATTAATTTATGTAAATGTTCTGCAAGCATTTCATTGCAAAAAAATTCAAGTTTACGTTAAAGTACTTAATTTTCATTTATTTAAACACAGGATCATCATTTATTTAAATAAAGGATTTAAAACAGTTACATTATTTTTTGAACCAAGGCAAACATTCTTGATTTGTGACTTTTTCAATTACTTTTGATGTACAAAATTTTGATAATGACAATGATTAGTTATTGAGAAAATGCTTATGATAAGAGGGTCCAAACATTAAGATTAGGGCTGCCTTGAAAATCTTTCACAGTGACAAGTGTCCAGGTGGTGCACCATTTGCGAAGACAAACATTCGCTGATCTGTTGTACCAACAACTTCTTCATCTCCATCATAAGCATTTGGTCTTTTTGAAACAATCCTGTCAATCATGGATCCCCACGATTCACAGATCGCTTCTGAAATAGGAAATATTAAAATGATAAACTTTATAAAATTGGGAATTTCTGATTTCAATTCTTTTACTGCTTGCTTTAGAAGCTCGCTTGATGAAAATTGTAATTGATTTTTTCTGCTGTCAGCTGAAAATTTATGTACCCATTTTAGAAAAATAGTATAGCCAAAAGCTAATTCATTAATATCCTCCTTAGACTGGCAAAGATATGGGAGAGGGACATTACTTATCAATGTGCTGAAATGTTCCTCTTCAAAAGCAACATCATTCTTGGGAAACAGCAAGTGGTCAAAGCTAAAGAGAATTTTCATTTGTTTAATGACAATATCCACATTTTCCTCTTTTCCAAAATATATTTTATGCTGCTCCAACAAGGAATCAATGTAGATTATGATTTGCATTGCATCTGAGGAAAATATAGAAAGCTCAGAATTATTTAAGACGGAGCGTAATTTTTTGGAGCTAACAGGCAAATCTGGCAGAGGAACTCCTTGAAACATACTTTCATGGCCAAACATTTCTGATGCACTCTTTGTATTTTTAAACAATGAAGAAGGCAATGACTTCACCATATCTTGGAATTCTTTCATGCTTTCTGCATTTGCAATGAGGATAAAATGCTCTTTTACAATCTGCAATGAAGATTTCAGGTTAGTGATGTGGTCTGCATATTCCCATGGTAAAAGATCAGAAGTCTGAACCAGTTTTGATGTACATGCTAATAATGAAATTACATCTGAAAATAAAAGAATACGGAATAAGTTTCTTTTACACAACAATTTGTCTCTGAGGCTATCATTTCCACTTGTTTCACAGGCAGCAACAAGGGCTTTGTAATCATTGATGAAAGTGTTGAAAACTTCTTTGGAATGGGAGACAAACTTTAAGGTTTTAAAAATTTTGGGTTTATAAAATGAGGCACCAGTATCATCTGCACTTTGTAAAAGCTATTCATATGCTTTTCCCCACATGAATTCTTTCATGCAATTATTGACCAATGTTACTGCTTCTTGTATAGTATGCGGAATATTAGCATGTGTTTGCAATAGTTCTAATCTATGCATGGGATCCCAAGAGACAAGCATATCTTTTGTAAGAACAAGTTTTTTCTTCAGATGCTCTCCGACATTTAACTGGATGTACTGTCCATCCACTGCAAGGCCAACAAGATGTTTCCTTAAATATGGCAAGGTTAAGCCAAACTTTTCAAGAGATTTTAAAATACTTTCACATAACCCTTTCCCAGTTACATCTGAACAGAAGTGATGCTCGATGTATATGCTAGAAAACATGTGAGAATTATTAACATCAAGAATAGGAATTCGAATCCCTACAATATGGCGTGTTCGGTGGTTCACGGTCATTTTATCTGCAATAATACCAATTGGTAGACTCTCATTAACAATGTATGACAAAATCAAACTTCTTAAAGTTGAACATATATGTGGCAGAAACAAACGAGGGAATTCTTTTGAATGGTTTTTTTGCCCTACTGTTATTCTACAGTTATAGAATTCAACTATAATGCTTTCGTAACTTAAATAAGATGTATCCAATTTATATGTCAAATATGCAGCTGCTGCACAATTCAAAGATACTTGCTTGCCGATTTCATTTAACTCTTTTTCTCTTTCTTCCTTAATTTTTAGATCTTTACTTTTACTTTCATGCATTTTTGAAGCAAGATGGCGCTTTAAATCATATTTCAGATGACGAAATGAGTCTGGCAATAAATCATTATCAAAAATGGCTCCCTCATTTATAAAATCATAGTTGAGTGTAGCGCCACAAGCTTTGCAAAACAGACCATTGTCACTTTTTAAAAACATTCCATCAGGCACCCATTTCAATAGGGCATCAACTGTACGTGCAGAAGATAAAAGATCAGACTTTTCTTCATCTGTTAAAGAGAGAGAGGGCACCAACGTAGACTTGTGCAGAGGAGATGAACTCTGAGGTTTTACTGCCTTTAATTCTTCAACCTGTTTCTTCAGATCTGAAAATTGAAAAATAAGTACAAAAAAGAAATTAAAAATAACATCAATATTAAAAATATGTATATAATTTTTCAGAGACTCCAACATTTTGTTTCAGTTTTTTAGTAGTAATATTAATTATTAAACTAAAATTATAGTTCTCAACTTCTTTTTATGTATTGCAATTTTCCCTATTTAATTATTTTCCCTCATTTGTCTAAATACACAGAATATTTTGTAGCAGTTATAATTGAATAATGCTGAACATTTTTAAAAAAAAATAATAATTATGACATAAATGTCAAAAATAGTATAATATTTTTTTATTAAATTATGACAGAATTACTAATTTAGCTTATAAGTTATTTTTATAATTTATTAAAGCAAAATTTTTCAATATTTTTATTATTGATTACACTGCCCAATTAATATCAGTCGAATCTCAAAAATACAGAAATAAAAAGCACTACAAATAGTGAAAAATGTAGAAATGTAATAAAAACATGTTTATAATACTGCAGGTTTCACTGCAGATTTTTACTATTTATGAAAAAAAATTCAGCTTTTAAACAGGTATAATCTAAAAATAATTAAATTAAAAATGATTCTTTCTAGGCAAATAAGAATTAAAATACACCATTTAAAATGTTAATTTCTTTAATTTTGCTTTACATACAACAGTTGAACTTCAAAAATTATAAATAGTTCAGTACTGTCTTTGTAATATAATATTAGTGTATATTATTCAATTACAGTAGAGAACCAATTAACCGACTATCGCTATCCCGAATGTCTGAATTTCCCTGTTTTTGGATCGGCCCAAAAGTACCTATGTTATATCAGACCCAAATTACAAGAAAAAATTAAACACATTTTAAAATAAGAAAAAAAGAAGCAAAGATCTCTTAAATTAAAAAAAAAAAGTAGAAAAATAACATTAAAAAAGATAAAAACATTTGCAAGTTTAGACAAGAAAAACAAGTTTAAAAAAATACAACATTCACATGTTTATTTTTTGATAATTAATGTTCCCAAATTAACTAATTTAAAACAAAACCAATGATTAAAAAACTCAATAAATCACTTATTTATACAAGGGTAAACAGTAAAAAAGAAACTTATTAATCTAAATAAAAACACTTGAAAATTATCGAACGGAAACTATATTTAAAAAGGCAGTAACGTAAATATTAAAACCTGGAGCAAGACAGGATATTATAAGATCAACGAAATTGAAAAAATAAACTTAATATTAAAATTTATTTTTTTAAAATAAAAAAACATTTATTGAGTTCAAAATTTACCGTAAGGAAAAAAAACCTATTAGATGCAGTGGAATCAGAAAGACAGAATCAAAATTATAAAAAGAAAGCTGCTATCTGCTTCATAAAATAATCGCTGTTTTTATTAACAAATAATTTTATGTTTAAATTAATAAACAATCCTCTCCTTTTATTTTTTTTAGAAACGAAAGTTTCAAGTTCCGTAACTCAGACATTCATTGATATGCGTGTGCAATGCATATGCATTTTACCCCACCCCCTCGTAAATAATGAAAGAGAAATCGAAAACAGAGTGCCACTCCTTTAGGTTAATTGATATTAGCAGCTTATCAGGAAAACAATTCTTTAGGGGATTCATGAGAAAATAAAATAAGTGTCTCTTCTTTGGTTCTAATGAGGTATGGCGAAGAAATCCCTTTTGTACAGTTCCTCACTCGTATCTTGCCCAAAACCATGACCTATAAAAATATTGGACCTGCGCGCTCATAACACTAATGATTGAAAATTTAGTGACATAAAACCGGGAATTTTAACGTGAGGTTGCATTGTTTATTTCTCTAAAGATTTATTTAGATTATTAAAAATTTAAATAAGAACATTTTTTAAAAATAGTATGCATCGCTCTTTTTAAATTATAAGTGCTGGGAATTGTAACATTTTTCTTCAATAAAAACGAAACGAAAGCAAAAATTTACTTAAAAAAAGTAAATATTTAAAAACTAAAGATAAAAAGATAAAATGTTTACTTACCATTTATGGAATTCATAAGTTGACTTATTATATCTTTATCCACGGCAATGGTTGAATTGCTTCTAGATGATGTGACTTCTTTTTGCTGTGTTGCAAGATTGATTTCTTCCCTTTTTTCACTTTCAACACCAGCCGAATTAATTACGGATATTTCATTGCTCGTACAAGCTTCCGACAATGCAGAGTCATTCACATCTGCTTTTTTTGTAGAAATATCTCCGCTTTCATTGTTCAATTTTCTTTTGTTTGACAATTGAATAAGAGTAAATACATTTTTTTCGCTAACCGAATTGTATTTTACAGTTTTCCCAGGGTGTTGTCTCTGGAAATGAATTTTTAAATTTTTCAAAATAATATGCGCGTCGCATTCAAAGCAAGCAACTTAGTCCGTGGGGCGAAGTCTCAAAAGTAGCTCTAAACTAATTTTCGTTCCGACATTTGAGGGGCAATTTTATTCTACCGAAGTAGAACACAATCTTGGCTGAGAAACATAAATTCATAAAGTTCTCCAAAATCTGACTGGCCATTAATTGATAGTTATCAAAACAATGAGGAACTATTTTGTTTTCACGAATTCAGTATTTTGCCCAAGAATATCCGAAGAGAAGCGTAATTTGACATCACTTGGAAATGAATGGACCAATCAGAACAAAAGCAGTTGTCTGCATACTACGATATCTTCCCGTTCGTTCACGTTTCTTTTGCGCTAAAACACTTAACAGTTTTTTATAAGTATGTACTTCCACATTTTTACACAATTATAGTTACTTCAAGATCTTAAAATCTTTTTTTTCTTTTCATTTTAAATCATGATGATTTGATAATTCAATATAAAAAGGTAAAACATAGACTATGACAGTTATAGTTGTAATGAAGGGTTATGATACTGCATCTGCGATTATTTGACAGGTTTTTTTTATTATTTTTGTAAAAATACTTAAAACTTGAATTCTATAGAATATATAAATCTTTCCTCCACTCTGTGAAAATTAAAATTTGCATCAACTTTTTAAGAACTGCTACCCTACAGAAAATAATCTGATTTTCTTTAAAAATCTGGAGATATTTCTCCCTTATTTTTTAAAACGATACTTATTTTAGTAAGCTAAAAAACCATTTCATACAAATGAATATTTTGAAGTTCAGTTTGACATAAAAATGAAAAATTTCATTTGTGTAAAATTTACAATAAATTTGAATTGATATTTTTTTAAATTTGTTGTTTGGTACACTGTCTTTTACTGAAGCTTTAAAACTTTCTTTACTATATAAAAACCGGATATTTTACACACTGAACTATCTTGTTACATAATTTATTTGAACAATTTAACAAAATTTGGTTTTTCATTATTTAAAATTTTAATGTTTTGGTACAGCATTAATTTTGAAAATAATAATATTGATTTGGAGAAAATATATTAAGTATGTAGAATTTATTGTTTTAATTGAAAAAAAAAATGTTTTCAAGTGTTATTTCAAACAGTTTTTGCAAGTGTAGCAAAAGACAAATACAGAGCGTTCCAAAAAACCTTAGACAGGTATTGTTGAATGTATTTTTATTTAGCAAGAGAATATAATTCCAGACATTAATATATTTGGAAATTTCATTATGGTTTGATATTCAATAATTTATTTACATTTAAGTGTAGAGACATTCTTTAACTATTTTTCGAAATAGTGCCAGTTGGAAAATTGATTAAACACATTTTTTAAACCAATATCTGAAGTTAAATGTTTAAATCATGTTTTGAATCTACACTATTGTTTTCAAATTTATTTCAAAAAAAAAAAAAAAATACTCAATGATTAAATACAAAATTGTCGAATTTTTTGTTGCTGACCCTACAGAGAAAACCTACATAAATTCCCTTAAATTTCATGATTTATTTTTAGTTCAGATTAGTTAACAGTTTTTTTTATAGAAGAGTAGTATTTATTTAAGAGGAGTATTTTTTATAGCTTTTTTGTAAGAGGGAAAAAAAAAAGAAAAAGTTTTGTTTTCTTTTTTCCGAGTAAGCACATCTTAATAAAAATGTTTACATTTATACGCCATTCAGAGTTTAAAGAGAAGTAATAATTAAGTCAAATTAAAATGCAAGCAATATAAGATGTGCGCTTTACTCTACAAAAATGTTTAATATCAAAGATATTAGATAAATAAGCCATCAAAACAACCATGTTCTGAAACAATACTTACCATAGCACCTTTGTTAGTGAAACAAAAATAATATTTTTTTTAAGAATAATGGATCATTAACGTTAATATATAGCTTTTTTAATCATTTTGGAACTAATATTTTATCTTCATAAAGTAATGAAAATTGTTTAAAATTTTTTTTTTTTAACATTTCATCAACATAACCACAATACTTTCATTTCTTTGGTGGGATCTATATATAAATATCCCCTTTAAATTTGTAACTCAGCAAATATTATTAAAATTAAAATAGGGCTTCTTTTCCAAGAGATTTTTGCCGTTTTTTCACTTCAGGAATGAAAATTTCATCGTACCACTCTGTAAACAGTGCTGCAGTCATCCAAGCTTTGCATTGGTTTTTATAAAATAGGGAAGTTTTTTGACATTTTTAAATGCTCTTGGGCGTTTTGACTTCCCTATTAACAGAAGGGGTATTTTATGGCTCCCAGTAGAGTTCGCACAGTTATGCACAGTAACGCGGTCTTTACTAGCTTTATGCCCTGGAGCACTGTACTCTCTTTTAGAGGCTAAAGTGGTTTTGGGTAAAGCTTTTCATATTAGACCAGTCTCAGCTGTATAAGAAGTCGGAATCGTAAGAGGCTGCTATAACTTTAAATTTTTCAATAAACTCTTCAGCAGCTTTGGAGTCTGCAGATAACTTTTCACCACTTAAATCTAGTTCACGAGTACCGTGCCTAGACTTAAAATTCCTTAGCCAGCCATTACTTTCTTTGAAAGATAAATAACCCAGCTTTTCAGCTAAGATCTTAGCTTTTCCACGAAGAATGGGATCTGAAATTGGGTTTCCTAAAGAACGTTGCTGTAAAAACTGCATAAAAACGGCACTTTCCAAATCTTTGTTTGTGGCGGCCTTCATTGATTTTCTCGAAGAACATCCATTCTCATTTTCAAGAACTGACACAAAATTTATTAGAGTAGATTTGCTCTTTTTAATGTCAGAAATTGTAGCTTGTCCAACACCATATATCTCAGCCAACTGTTTGCCCGTAACTCTTTTATCTGACTGTTCTATGATTTTTAGCTTATCCACTAACGATAACACAACACGTTTTGTAAGGTTTGCCACCTCTAGATGGCGCTACAAGATATGAACAAAACTTAAGAATTAATTATAAAAGAAGCTCTCTTCGGATTAGTGTGGGGGAGAAAGGATTAGAATGTAGTGGGAAGGAGTGAAACGTTTTATACGATGTGATTAACTATTATTTTATATGCTTAATTTTATGTTTGTGATGTGGCGTAATAATGTGTTTAAATAAATTTGTTTTATGCCAAGAAAGGTGTAGTGTGAAAATTAATTCACATTATAAAAATTGAAAAAGAACCTGCAAGTTCTAGTGAAGCCATATTAAATGCCGGAGTGAACTTAAAAATAAAACGACATATAACGTGTGAGTATACCAACACAGTCGCAATAGCAGACCAGACTGACTCAAAACAAACAGTGGTGAATAGGCTGTACCGCCCACCTGGTGAAGGACCACATCCAATAAAAAGCCGACTATCCAAGTGTTTTGCGTTCAACATCGATTTTTCCTTCAACCCCTCCGGAATTTCGACTTTCCCAACAATCGTCCTCTCACACTTGCAAAAATTCTCATTTTAATTGCTTCCTTGAATTCTCCCCCCCCCCTAATCCACTGGGAAAACTGACAAGCCCCAATTGGCACAAGTAAGCTGACCAGGGGGTCTAGTGTTCACATTTCTTTGTCAACAAACAACATTCCTAAGATAACATTCCACAACTAATTATTCATAGGGTCTCCCATGTGCTCTTTTGTCACTGGATTCCCCCTCCTTTGTTATTCCTTTTATTTATCTTTGTCCTATCCTGTAAACTTTCTCTGCATAATTCTTTCCTTGGCTTCACTAACAATTTATTTTATTCATATAAAAAAAGAAAAAAAAAGAGAAATTTATCTTTTTACTATATTTCCATAGGAATTCTGAAAGCGATTCGGATAGTTAGAGTTCGGATAATTGGAGTTCTTCTGTAATTGATTACTGTAATTGTTTGTTGTAATCACGATTACAGCTGTAATCAAAATTATGTTACCTTGTAATCATGAATTACATTTTTGGCCAACTCTGCCAGATACTATGTGTGTTTGCTTGCTTCTGGTAGTAGTGATTGTCTTTTTGTTGTAATTAAAACATATTTAACTTTAAAGAAGGTTAATTTCAAAAAAGTTAAAACGTTAAACTTATTTTGCCTTTTTTTTAATAGATAAATCATGTTTAGACAAGATTGTAGCTGACTTAAAAGATGGTCATAAAGATGACTGCCCTTGGCCATTAGCACCCTCTCCAGGTATGTTATGAATATTCCTGTAAACGTAGTTGATATTTATGTGTTCTGAAATGTTTCCTTTTAGTTGCCATTTAATTCTGATACTTGTTTGTAAACACAACCTTTGATTTGAACTTCTGTCCTGTGAATTTTTTTAACCTTTTTAATAGTTTGCTTCGTTATCACCATTCACTTTTTAGACATTTGTGAACTATTGTTGTTATACTTGTAAAAGAGCTACAACACATGTTATTATATTTATTGCTATATTCTTTGTTTATAATTTGCCTTTTAATTATCATTCAGTTTCTATACATTTGTGAAGTATTGTTGCTATATATTTCAACATACTTAACTATTATATTCATACATACGTAACTATTATATTTGTTACTTTTGCCTAAAGTACTTGTACTTTAACTCATTACTTTTTAAAAGTAACATTCCCATGAATATTAACAAATATAATAGTTCAATAGGGAATGTTCAACTTTAAATAATCACTTGTTTCAACTAGTAATGATAACAGAAAATGAAATTACAGGAATCGACAAGTTCCAAAGGGATATTTTTTGCCATGCGGAAATAATATTGGTGATTAAAAGTTTTAATTAAAGTTAAAAGACTTAAAAGTTTTGTGAGTTTATAAAGGCTTAATCAATTAAACCTTTTTTTAAATTGTTCTCTTGTGTTATGTTTCCTGTAAAAAGAGACCTTTTCAGAGTTTTGTGCTATATAAATTTTTTTCTGTATCCAAACAGAGAACCAACTGTCTACTAATTATCGACTTAGTCTATCTGTATTTCATTAATGATAGCAAATGTTATTTGACAATTCAAAATTTTAGTTAAAGGTTATTAATTATTTCTAAACAATGAATGGAATTAATTAAAGTCTATCTACTCAGGACCCTAGTTGTTATAGATTTTAAATATCACATTATTTATCTCTGGAGTATAAAAAAATGTGGGATAAAAATAGATAAGTGGTCATTAAAAGTCAATTAAGAAAAAAGATTTATTTACTGTTTAAGGCATTAAATTCTAAAAGAAAAAATAAATAGATAAAACTATGATTTTGAATGTAAAATGTTAAATAAGAAATTCTAAAAAAGGAAAAGCTGAAATGAATCAAATTTTTTTTTGTTACAAAATAATTTTTAAGGGAAGTCTCCACTTACAATTAAATGGTGAGCATTCTTGCTAAGCAAAATGTAAGTTATTCAAACAGAAAATATCTCTTAACCTAATTACTATTTGTTACAGTTACACTAGGTTTGGATAGGCAATATAAACTGAATATTTTACTTTGTGAGATGCAAGTACCTAATAAAATTTTTATTTATTAACTGCCTGGTTTTTGTTCGGTGAAAATTTAATTTATTGCCCTACCTAACTCGGTTCTTCCCTGCTATTTATTTTCCTGAAGAAAATTTTAATTTTTCTAATATTATGCAAAAGTAATAACTAATGAGATTTGAATAGTAAGATGTGGTTGACTAACTTTGAGTCAACATTACTGTAATATTAGTTAATGTTATATGTGACTAAAGAAACCTACTTTTACTTTGTTGCTTTCTGCTACTTAAAAAACAAAAAATTTCAGTTCAAGAGCTGTTGAATATCTGTTTTGTTTTGTGGTATTCATGTTTTCACTGAGTTTATGCCACAACAATATTAAATTTAATTTTGAATTTTATTTCAATTTAATATCTTTTCTTTTTTAATGAAAACTCTATACAGATAATAAATTTATTTTTTCAGTAATACATTTGCAGTCTTGTTAAAGATGTTTTAAGTTTTATCAATATTTGTTAATGTTTTATTTGTTTATTATTTATTATTAACGTTTTAATTTTAGAATCATTTGTAAAGATGGTGCCTTTACCTAAAGAGGAGGCTTTGACCCAGTTTGTGAATCGCCTAAAGCCATTTCTCAATTCAGATAGTTCCATTCCTAAAGTAAAAGACTCCATACCTTCAGTACTGGTAAAAAATTTACTTTTAGTTTTTCTTTTTGAACGAAGCAAAGCATTTATTTTCATTTCCTATACAAAAAATTGTTTTTATATAATCTCTAGATTAATTGAATGTCAGGAGTCTGTCCAGGCCGAATTTACTACCGTTTAGAGGTCCCTTCACAAATTAAATTTTAGGTAAAACGGTAGTTTCACAAATTCAACTTTAGGAAAAACAGTAGTTTCACAAAATACTTTATCTTAAAATTTTATTTTTGTATCCCTTAAGAAACGATAAATCTATATTTTTACTATGTTTTTGTGTTGATTTTTTAATATAATTTTTAATTTTTCACAAATTATGTCTAAATTTTCACAAAATAGGTACTTTTCAGAAAAACCTAGACAGACCCCTGAATGGGTAGATTTTGGTTTCAAAATTAAAAGCATGCTGTTAAATGATTAATTATTAAATACTAAATAATTTTATTCGCTAATACGTGATCAATGCTAAATAATTAATTATTTAATACTAAATAATTTTATTCGCTAATACGTGATCAATAGTAAATAATTAATTTGGCTGAATTTTATCTAAATAACACACTTCAAATTTTGTTGAAAATTGCCCTTTTTAGTGCTTTTATGTACCAATAAAAATTTCACCAAGGAGATACTATATAAACCGAAGGGTTATTGAATTTAATTGAGTAAATAACAACTTGCAAAACAAAATTAGCTTGTTCTTTTTTATTCTAGTCATGCTTATTTTTATTGAAAAATGTTTACCCCAATGCTATTGCTGAGCATAAAAATTGGCAATGAGTAAAGAAGAGAGCGAAATTTCTTTAAAGGGCGTGTGATTGTTCTTAATACTTAACAATTTTGGATAATAATACAGTGGTACCTCATTTATACGTTTTACATTGAATTTGTATTAAAAAACACACTTACTGGTATAATGTAAATTCAGGTTGAAAAAATTTTAAGTATATTTTTCAAAAATGACACTTTCGAGTTGAATTACTTGAAAAAAAAGTGCAATCTTAATACTTTTCGTTTTTTGATGAAATTATAAAAATAACCCTCTTAATATTTGCTTTTTTTTACAAATTTGCTTTATAGTTTACCTCCGCAAATGTTTCAAACTCTTAAGAGGACGCAATACCTACCCTCTCAATGCCAGCAGCTAATGCTTTTTCTATGGGAGCTTCATTTAGTAATAACTTTTTTGCATTTTGATATTTTTAAAAAATTCTTTCAGCATTTGAAACTTCATAGTTTACTTTAAGTTTTTGTGAAATCACTTTTTGTTTTACTATAAAATTTAAATTATTAATGTAGTTGAAACATCGGTTATAGAGTTATCTTCAAGAAATCCGCTTTTTATCAAAATTCATTTAGTAAATCTTTATTTTTATGTTCACATCCTGGAACTATACATTTCAAACTTCCAAAAGAAATAATTCGCAATTATTTTGTTCAATTATGAAATGTGTTATTATGAAAGAAAGATGAAAAAATTCTTAAAAAATTTGCGAAAAGAGCCTAAACCACGCCTCCCATCTGTCCTCTCTTCATTTACCAATACGAGTATAAGTTCTAGAAGGGGGGATCTTTTGGGGGGTTAGGAGCAAAGCCTCTGTACTTTCTCTGAATAGTTGAGGGGTAAGATAGCCTTGGGGTCTTCTATTGTGGTTGAAAATAGTTTTTATTTCATTCACTTTCTTTAAAATGAGTTAGGATGGAAGACTTTCTTTCGAATTTTCTATGTTTTTTATTATTATTTTTTCTTCTTAATTTTGGCAATAACAACTTATCAAAGCATTTTAGGATAAATATATTTAATTAGTTGATAATAATAATTAAAAATTATATATATATATATATATATATATATATATATATATATATATATATATATATATATATATATATATATATATATATATATATATATATATATATATGTATATATATATGTATATATATCAAGCAACTACAAAAAAAATTTGTAATTATCCCCATTAACAGAGCTAACAATAATTATGCAATCTTCTGTAAAAAATTCTTTGTAGAACTTTTAAATACGGAGTTAAAAAATAGCAAAAATTTTAATCTTCGTAATTTAAATAATAATATTGTCATTAAAATTTTTTTAGCTTTATATAAGAGGTTAAAATATTATTAACAATATTATTAAAGAAGGTTTTTCTTGGATTATCACTAATAATTCACCGATTTTAGAATTTATTAAACATAATAAAATTAATTCTATTGCCACTTATGATTTCCAAGATCTTGTCAATAGCATTCCCCTTTCTAAACTAAAAGATGTCCTTTTGAATTATTACTGTGATTTGAAAAAATCTTTAATTGCGATTTTGATTATTGGGAAATTCCAATAAACTTTTGTCTTTTTAATAATTATCTTTAAAATGGAAAATATATTTTTTTCTTTCTAATTGATGGAATACCGGAAGGATCTAATTTTTCATCTCTATTAGCTAATTTATTTTTGCACTAAAAAAAAATTGAACTCTTAATATTAAATTTGTTTTTAGATTAATTGATGATTTAATTATCTTCAATTTTCATGAATATACATTTTTATTAAATAATATTTACCCCTAGGAATTAACTTCGCTTCGTAATCATGATGATAATTTTAATTTTTTGGATTTGGGTATTATAAAAGAAGAAAATATCTGCTTTGTTGGTCTATTCGATAAAAGAAATTATTTTTATTTTAAGGCAAATAAACTAATTACTTGGAATTCTAATGTTTTTAAAAACATCTATTTAAATACCATTTTTAATCCAATGTACAGAATTAAAAGATTACGTAGTAATTTTTAGTTATCCAAGAAACAAATCGATAAAATTTGATAAAAAATAATGGTTACCCAAATAAAGTAATTAAATTCTATATCAAAACATTAAGTTAATTGTATGTAATTGTATGTAAATAAATTTTTTTAAAAACTTCGTTAATTTATAAATTTTTTTTCCGTGTGCAAATCCACTTCGGGCAAATCCTTGGCTTAAATTATGTGCATAACAGGCAATTCATATTTCCTTCTCTCTCTTTTCTGTTTTATTTATTTCTTTCTTAAATAAAAGTTAATTTTTTAAAATTATTAATTGGCAACTTCTTTAAATTATCCAGTATAATATTACCTTGCACACATCCATTTTCAGGCCCATCCTCGGTAACTAACAAATCAAACGCACTTCAGTAAGAACGCACTATGAAACAAAAATCCTCTATTTACGCTTTTACCTCAATTTGCGCTTCTGTTTTCATATTTTATAATCTGGTAATCATGTTACGAAAATATTTTAAATCATTCTTGAAAAATTTCCCATTCATGGAAGTTCATTTAAATTCGCAACTCGCTTTACAGATTTCGTTTTCTGTTTTGTTCTGTTTCGCTTTACATTTTATCGTCTGCTATTGCGTGATACTTTTACCTTATGTGTTGTATTATTTTTGTTTCAAAAAATTTTTCGAGTGCTCTTCACACAATATATTGTATTAATATATTTTGCTTTACCATATTGATTCAATATTAGAAAGCATTCCTTTTTACGGATATAATGGTGTGAGCTGCTGAAAAAATCATATCTTTTATATTCCGGATTTTTATTATTATTTTTTATTTTATTTTTTATTTTGACTGTCTAAATAAATTTGAATTTTCATGTTGTACTTCCACATTACATTTACAGCGTGAACCGATATGTGATTTATATTTTAATTTCTTCACTAGCAAATGCTAACTATTTCTATGCATCATATAATGTTGCTCAGATTTTTATGTTCATATATATAGATTGCTAGTTTTAAATAAGGATATTATATTTTCCCATTTCATAACTGTTCATTAATAATGCATTTTTCTGAAAATACGTTTCATTTTCTTTACAGTGCTAACAGAGTTAAATCAACATATTTTATTTTAGTATTAGCAAATCTAATTTTTATTACTGTGCAGCGTCATGTATATTCTTGAAAAGGAAAATTTGTTTCACTGTATAATTTTTTTTAATTATTCACGTTTTATTTTCCCATTTTCAAATCTCTGCCACTATTTAGCATTATGTGTTTATTCGAAAAGATACTTTTTGACTGTGTCAATAAATTTTATTATCCATTTGCAAATTCTAATTATTTTTTAGTATTATGGTGTTTTAAAGAAATGTTGCTTTCACAGTGTCTACTGATTTATAGTTCATATGTTAACTGTATATTTGCCAGTTTTTCTTATTTTTTAGCATCATATGTATTTTCCAAAAAACGTTATTTTAGTAGAAGCAATAATTGGTTATATTTTTTTTATAGTTGCAACTTTTTGCAGCTGTTATGCTTTATGTTTAATTGTAAAAAATGTTTTTTTCACGGTGCGACCGGATATAAATAAATTTTCTCGCTATATTTTCACTATTGTTGCAAATTAATTTTCTGTAATGCATGTATGCTGTATTTATTCTTGTCCAAAATTATACTTTAGTTCTTTATTTTAGTATAATTTTCTCCTTTTATTATGTTTTCAGTCTGAATTATTCGCAGTTAATGAATCAGGATCGCTATTCTGTGAAAATAAGTAGAACCCGAGATATAGTGAGTAGCTAAAGAATTAGTAGTCCGTAAAGTAAACTCAAATTCCTTCTTCGCAGGTACATATGTCTACAAACTTATCTGCGTTGTAAATAAGTTTATATTTCATTACGTAAATAAAAAATATATCAAAAAAGTAGTTCGAGAAATTTTTTTTCACTAAATTTAGACCCCCAAAAATGACACACTAGTGACCATTTTTTGTTTGAAATATAATGTTTCTTAGCTTTTATATGTATCTGTATGAACAGGTGAGTGTTCATAGATACACAATTAAAATGAAAGTAGAGAATTCAAGATGTGAACAAAATTTTAGAAGTGTAGACAGAGTACAATAACAAATAAAAAATAAAAATAAGAAAAAATTTTAAAAGAAAAGTTAATTCGCTGATTATCAAACTATACGCTAACAGATGTTTCATCTGAATTCCACCTTTCTAAAGCTGAAGTAATATGGAACATGTGGTGAAAATTCACTTTAAAAAAGGAGAGAAAATGAATAAAAATAAATAATACTAAAATTCAAAAATAAATAATACTGAAACAGAAAATTTAATAATTCAAATAGAGATTGAAATGTATGGAACAGAAAACAAATATAAAATTATTGAAACGGAAAAAAATATAAAATTACTTTAGTGTAAAAATAATATTTTTTATTTTCTTTTTCCTTTGCTTTAACACACATACACACTCCCATATTCACATGTACGTATGTGTCTTAAACTATTAAAAATGAAAGGAGAAAAATTCTCAGACAAATGCAAAACATAAACTTCAGCAAAATTACAAAGCAATAGAAATAAATTATAAAATTTATTGAGAAATTATTATCCTTATTTACAGAAAATTAAAACTTCCCGGATGGTAAATGTAAGATTGAAAAAGATACATCAAAACAAAAATTTTCTTTGATGCCACCTATAAAGCGTTTGATTTTTCTTTTATCATATTTTATAATTAATTATTATTTTTTTTATTTTTATAACTTTTTATTACATTAGTATAAGTTTTAATCATTTTTTTAATTCTGTATTATGACATTATAAATTGCCTACGTTTTAAGAAATTATATTTTTCTCAGAATTTTTATAATTATATTTCTTCATAAATTTACAGCTCAATATACTTGCAGTTCTAGCGCCGATTATTAAAACTAATTTACTTTAATTAATTATATTAATTCCACACACATAAATAAAAATTTATATTCTTCTTCGTGTTCTAATTTGAAACGAATTAATTGTAAGATGTAAGTTAATCCCCATTATCTTGTAAACACCTATTAAATATTTACATGCAAATAAATAGCTAGAATGTTTGTTCTGGATGTTTCACAACGAAACTAAGAATGGGTTTAAAAATAAAAGACCGCGAACCCAGAATCACTTTTCGAAACTAATACTTACATTGTCCAGTTTTGCTAGGGGAAGGATGGCATAGTGTAACTGACCCTCTATCATATATCACTGTCACTGTACCAATTCACTCCTCCCTCAAAGTTGCTCAATGCGACGCCCCCAAAGGGTGACACTTACAACTCCGATTTTGCCAATTCCGGTTTTAAATCTGGGTATGGCGTCCTCTTAATCAGTTGAGGGTATGCAATGTTTTGAGCATCTTCATTGTTTCAATCACTATCATAGGGAACAAGTATTAAATCAGATATTATTAAAGGAATTTAAAAGTAATGGGATGTGGCTTGCATCATCGACTTTGGATGATTTTCAGGCATGCAATTTTGTTCTGAAAGGCCAATATTCCGTTGGATACTGAGAAGCAATTAACCCTGAGAAGCTTTATTAGACTCAGTTATAGTGCATTTTAGTCAACACTGTTCAACACTGTAGAAATCAAATTCAGAACTTCCAGATCATTTATTTTTTGCTCTTGAAGCTTCTTGCATGTTAGCTAAATCAAGAAAAAGAAATTAATTCCTAACCAGTTGTTTTGTGTAAAACTCGTTAAGTGAAATGATTCTAAGATTTAGAGTTTGAAGTGTGCTGGAAAAAATTCCAATTGCAAATTTATAATTTAATTTCCTATACTTCTTCTAATCAAACTTCTTGCGTTTTGTCCATCACACCATGTTTTTGATTTTAACTCTAAGGGTAAAAATACCCTCTCATGGACAAATGGAAAATAAGATAGAATCTAAAGTAAGTAAGAAAAGCTTCAAACAGCTAGTAAACAAACAAACAAAAAAAGGTAAAGGAAACTCAGAAAAAGTTTGATAGCTTCGTTGATAAAAAATGCTTTTCATCTGTTAGAAAAATGTATAAAGCCGGATTTTCGCAAAACGGGTAACGTGAAATCCAGGATAATTTAACATTATCAGTCTAGGCAATTTTCACGGACCAACAGAAAATGACATAGTGAGATAGCATACTACTGTAATTCTTTGTTAATAATAATGCTCTGTATATGCTTCTTCAATGCTTATTTGTTTATGCTTAATATTTTCTCTTAAATATTGTTTAATACTTCTGATTTATACATAAAACTGTTTATGAAAGTATAATGTTGTCAATGTTAACAGATCAATTATAGGTGCTTTCATATATTTTCATGAATATGCATTTGTTAAAGATGTTGAGGCATGTAAAAGTATGTATATATATATAAGTTGATGCATTAAGAAATGAAATATTTGTATAAATTCATAAAATGCTTTTCTTGATTAATGAAAATTGCCATTAGTAGGATCTCAAACAAGAAGATGTGTGCTCCATTTTCAAGCTTGCCAAAGTTACATCCAAGTATACAAATGAAATAGTAATGTTTGCTGTTTGTCTGGCTGCTACTGGCTGGACTTTATTCTTCAAAAGGTATGATATAGTTTCTATTTTATTTTGTGCAATTGCTTCCATATCTTTTCCGTTTCCTACTGTTATCTATTTTTAGTTATCCTTTTCTCTTATTTATAAGGTTCTGTTACGTTTTATTGTAAAAAATGCAAGGAGCATGATTAAATGTTTGTCTTTTCAACTAATGAATGTTAATAGTACTGATGCTAATGCAGCTCAAAAGATTTGAAAAAAAAAAAAAAAAAAAAATTAAGTAATGAAGCGTGTAACTGTTGTAACAAAATTCTATAAACAAATTTAAATTCCTTACTATTTTTGTAAGTGATCATTTTGAACAAAAATTTTAATTTCTCTTCTTATTAGTCCTCTAGTTAAATTTTTACTTTTCCAATTTATTATCAAAACTTATAAAATTTATTTTTTGTAATGTTTGAATAACATTTAAGATGCAATTATTACTTAAATAAGGATTTTGATATTAATTGCAGTAGAAAGTCCCATATCCAGAATCGTCAGGACTTCGGCAAGTTCAGAAAATAGCATTTTCCGGATAATAGGTCCTTAAGGTAAACAAATATCAAAACATCCTTGTTCCATAAAAAAATAACAAATAGACAAGAGGATTTCTTCATCCACTCAATTAGTGACGATCCTACAGTGATTTTGTGTGGTTTTGACGATCATTTTTGTTCAGTAGTTATAAATTTAATTTGGTTTTTAAAATCTCTGTTTTAATTCGATGTTACTTCATTAGGCAAACTTTGAATCACACGTTTTTCACTAAATTATTAACGATTCACCCGCTATCCCACGTGGATATACGATCACATTTTTGTCAGTTATTGCTATATTTTAATGCTACATTATCATACATGGGAAATTTCGAATCGCACATTTGTAGACTTTCTTTTTAATGCCCTCGATTTGTGACTATTTTATTGTCCATATCATTTTGTTGATCGCATGTTCAGCAGTTTTAAATTTCCCCATAGTTTCTGAAATTCTAATTTAATTTTTAATATAATATTACTATCCGTAAATTCCACATTGCTCTTTTAAATAATTAATGTATAAACTGCTTTAGCATGTACAATGATGATTTCAACTCAAGTTTAGAAATTTTTTCCAAATGTGAAAATTTTGCACACTCTGAAATTAAGTGTGTGATTCTTCATGATAATAGTCCTTTTATGTGAGAAATGAAAAAGAAATATGTAATTTTTTTCACACTGTGATGAAATGCCAGATTTCGTGTCTGTGATATCCAGTTTTTTTAAAAATATTATTGCGGAAATCGAATAAAAATCGGAAGTTTACTAAAAATCATAAAGAAGTAGAAATTAGCAAAAAAGTGGACCATTTTCATATGTGTAAACTTTTTTTTTCACAAGTCTCAGGTAAAAAAAAAAAAAAAACTTTTTTTTTTAAATGAAAAAGAGTTTTGTTTATTTTGATTGTGAAAAGTGACCTGAAAAGACCCTCTTTTTACTAAACGGATGTCCGGATATTGTACTTAGTACTGCATATATATTTTTAAATATATATTATTAATGGTTAAAGTTTTTAATTTTTTTCCTGAGATTTGTGGCTTAGACTTTCTTAATAGCCTTAATAATACTTAATTTGGCATCAAAAAAATTACGCACTTTTAAAAGAGTCTATTGATAAAATACACAAGCTTATATAAATTTTTTTTAACTTGAGCTGTTTATTTTTGTAAATTAAAATTTTTTTTTAATGGAAAAAAGAACTTTGAATATAATGGGTCTCTTAAGGCCCACACGATTTTTACTATTAGATGCCATGTAGTGAGGATATAGTGACTTTTATAGTTTCTAATTTCCTTCCTTTTTTAAAGTCTAGAAGGAATTCTAAATATCACAGTTGACTTGAAGT
This sequence comes from Parasteatoda lunata, assembly GCA_949128135.1. NCBI lineage: Eukaryota > Metazoa > Arthropoda > Arachnida > Araneae > Theridiidae > Parasteatoda > Parasteatoda lunata. Next base: position 113,571,865 of record OX421975.1, read on the forward strand.
TCCTGATAAAAAATTCTTTCCATATTTGTCTTAATAGAATATTCCTGAATTTTTTATGTATTCAGAGCATCCCATTTTCGAAGAAAACAATTTGAATTTTTGTTAAAATAGATTTGAAGAATTTAGAAATTTGGATTTTTGATTCATCTTTTTATTTTAATTCGTAATGCTAGTAGAAATCACAAAATTTGATATTTCCAAAGGCGACAAAGGACTTTCAAAATTTTTTTTAAAAATTATCAAGGGATTTGCTTGAAATTTTCAGGATACATTTATATTGTTAGAAACAACTATTATACAAAATTTCAAAAAAATATTTAAAAATTTAAGATTTTAAAAAATTTTAAATTTTAAATTTTTTGTTTTTTTTATATTATTCCTCGCTTCAGAAATTTTGTTAAAATGACAAAATTCTTTCAAAATATTACTTATTAGGTAGTATTAAAAAAATTGTTGGGAGTACTTTTTTTATTTTTTACTATAGAAACAAATGGCACTAAAAAAAACAGTAAAAAACCAACATTTTTGGGAAAAAATCATCATACCGCTATAAAATATCATGTATAAAAAAAAAAAATGCTATTCACTTAATTCAAAAAACTTTTTCAACAAAATGTTAATTATATTAATAAATATATAGCATTAAATTCTCTGGTCAATAGAATGAAAATTCATTTCGCTGGAACAGTTTGAAATTTGCAAATTTGTCAAAAAAGACATTTTGAGAAAAATGACTTATATTCCTTTTTCATTGCAAATTTTACTTCTGAACAAATATTTGTACTATGTTGCCAACAAATTCAGAAATTAAATTAATGTACTAAAAATATTTTGAAAATTTAAAATATAACAAAAATCAAACTAAATGAGAAAGAATCAGTGAAAAATGAAACTAATTTTAACAGTTACCTGCAGACAAGAAAATGTAAACAAAGAGGCGTGGTCAAAATTGAAATGGCCATAACTTCGTCAATTTTGCTCTAATTCCAGAATTTTTTTTTTTAAATGTTCAATTAAAGGCCTAGATTTAAAAAATAAAAAAAGTAAAAAAAAAAAAAAAAAAAAAAAAATCGATTTTTTGACAAATTTTTGCTTTTTTGAAAGTCCCTTGTCACCGAAGAACTTCTACTAATTATATTCATACGTAATTCAAGCATATAGCCTTCCTTTTAGGTTTCATCATTCAAACCTTTTTGGGAATTCGATCATTTTATGAAAAAGAATATTGACAATTCTACATTAGCAAATTTTTATGGTGATGAATTCAGGGGTCATAGTCTTATTTATCATTTTAAGCAAAATGCAGTTACAAATCTTGTAGGGTGGACTTTGTAACTTAACAATTATTGATTTGTCTTTTTTGTGTGATTTTAAAAGTAAACGATTCCAATTAACAAAACAGTATATTGGAATTGTTTATTTTGAGATTATTGAAACCCTACTTTAAAATTTGATTAAGGAGAGCTTGAATTCTACTACAAATTCTATTACAAATTAAATATTGGTATGCAAAAATGTTAATCAATTAATTTTCTTTTCTTTTAACCTAACAGTACTGTAAACATTTTCCATGCCTGATTTGAAACTATTATGAGCTGTTCAGTATTGATAAAATGATATTAAAAACTGTCAAAACTTTCCATTCTAAACAAAGTAATTTTAAAATTAAAAATAGTATATTTCATTATTATTTTGTGATAAAATTTACTTCAATATTCAATACATCAAATTATACTTAGTTTTTTAAAAATTTTTTAAAAATATAAGCAGTCTGATATATGTATGCCATTCTAACAATTGTCCTGATTTTTTCTTTTCCCCACTGTAAAGTTTGAATTATATTGACCAACATTAAAAGTTCAGTTTGTTTATAATCATTACTACACTTTTTACATAATACATTATTTTGTGTTGTCCTTTCAGGAAATACATTGATAATCAATTATTTACATTTATTAGTTTCAATATTTTTGTTCCCTTAATTATTATTTTTAAATGGGTAGGGTGCTTAAAAGTGTTTAAATCATGAAATGAGGATATACAGTTATTTATTTGAAAGTCCTTAAAATTGATGGGAATTATTTTAGCCTCAATAGTTTGAATTGTAGTTTTATTAACTTATTGGTATATCATAATGTTGACTAGTCCAACCATATAATGTCTTAGATTGATGAGGAATTTAGTATTGATTTTAATTCAAGTAACTTTAAATTTTTCATACTTTTAAAGATTTTATTGGTGTTTTTTGTCTATCAGACTAATTCTGGTGTTTTTTTCTTCTTCTCCTATTGATCCATTACATATTCACATATTTAGAATTGTTCCCCTAGGTAATCGGAGAAAACTAAGGAATTTTTTTTCTACAAATTAAGTATTTACCCTGAATTATTATTGTTTATTACCTGCATTATTGACCTTGTATTGTTATAATGTATTATTATTGTTTTTATATTGTGTTGATCTATAATATCTGTTATGTTTTTCATGTCATGTTTTTCTTTTAATCCAGAAATGGTGAAATGATGACCTATGTAAGGTGTGACAGTTGCCAACGCATGATTTGGGTTAAATCTTTCAATTTAGTAAGTGATTTGTCTACTGCCGATGTTCCAAGTACAGAAAATGGAGCAAACTCTGGAAATGAATCTTTTTCCAATGTAGATAATAGGACAAATTCTGAAAAAGAATCTACTTATGTAAAATATGTGATAAACTCTGGAAACGAATCTTCTCCCAATGTAGATAATAAGTCTAATTCTGAGAAAACTAATTCTAAAGAAAAATCTACTTCAAATGGGACAAATTCAGAAAAAGAATCTTCTCATAAGAGAAATTCTGATAACGATACTTCGACTGAGAGGCCTTTTAAACGAGTGAAGTTGGTATGTATTCTTGATTTAAATTAATTTGAATCTCTTTTTTATCTTTGCTATGATTTTTTACCTTCCGTTAGTTATTAAATATTTACATAGTAGCAATCTTTTTCTTGAAAATCTAAAGACTATAAATAAAGGTGGTGTTTAACTCTTTCCCTGTAAAATAGAAACTTCTAAGTGCTTAAGAGTTTATTGATTTGTTTTAAATATCTGGATACAGACATTTTCAGAGCATTGTAAATTCATTTGCTTGTAAATTTATTTGAAATATTCAATTCAGTTTTTTTGTATATCTTCTGTTTTAATGGAGTAAATATTCTTTTATGTTGAGGACACTGTCAGGAATTTCTGTTTAATATATTCCTTATATGTATCTTTAGATTTGCAGACATTTTCTGTTCAAATAAAAATAATCATCTAAAATTCAAAAGTTTGTCATAGAATGTTAAATAATTTAATACTATTTATAGGAGGTAAGGCCAAAAAGTTCCCAGAATAGGTAAATTACAATACAGAATAACTCAATTATTAAAAAATAGTACAATAATTTTACTTAGTTAGCCTTTAAAGTACTTTCCTCCTACATGCCTCTTACTTCCAGCATTCTTACTTCCAGCATTCTTTTCTCCTACGTGCCTCTTCCAGCATTCGTATAACTGTTTGAAATACTTCTGGGACCTATTTTTTTAGAGGTCTTTCATTTGTTTTGTCGTATTTTCAATGACCTCGTCTGAATACATGAAACGTTGTCTATTCAATTTCATTTTCAGCCGTGGAAACAGATAGTGCTATGTCGGGAGAGTGGTCTGGCAAGGTACTTTTTCACAATCAGAGCGTATTGTGGTGGAGCATTGTCATTTAATAGAAAACAATCATTTGTTGGCCATTTTTCAAGTTGTTTTTGTCTGATCCCATCTTGCAGTGGTTTAATGATCTCTAGCTAAAGGTCTTTATTGACTGTTTAGCCTTCGGCAATAAGTCAAAATGAATGACGCCTTCATAATCAAAATATACAATTTTCCAGCTTTTGTCTATGTAAAAATTTTCCTTTCTTGATGATGAATTTGCTTTCTACTCAATTGACTAATGTTTTGTCTGAAGATCGTCAAGAAAGACAATGTTTCATCACTATCTTCAACAACCATGCCAATAAAATCCCTGCACATGCTCGCTCTCACTTTTTTTCATTCAAGTGATAGTCAAGTCATTTTTGGAACAATGGGCAATGAAACAAATTTTATGTTCAAATCATCATGAAGAATGCTTCCTTGGAAAATTCTAATCTCAGTGGCAATAGTATAAATTATTATTTGTCTGCCCACAGGCATGCACGATTTCTCGAACAGGCTGAACAATTTCATCTGCTATAGAAGAGGTTGGGGAGTTCAAAGATCATCTTCAATGTTTGTGCGACATTTGCAAAAACGCTTACGCCACTCTTATACATAAATTTTTTTAATGGCAAAGTCATTTATTTCTGTAAGTTTTATTTCAGCTTATCAATCGTCTCTGAAAGTGATTTCTTAAGCATAATTTGGTGTTAACGTGCTGCTCTAAAGATATATTAAAGTTTGACGATTGAAAAATTTATTTCGTTAGAAATGGTCTGCAGCTAACTCCAATAGAACCAAAAATAAATTCCAGATGGCTGCGTTATCATTTTTATTGCTGCCTACCTCCAAAAATAAAATTTCCCCACCAAGGAACACCTCCTTAAATGTAGGGAACAATTCTAGGAATATATTGATTCTGCCTCATATTTATTATAATGACTTGTTATTTTTATTTCACACTCAATAGAATAGCAATTTCATGAACGTGTGTTGTGTCCTACATTGTTAAAAATTACTTCTACTGTTTGTTGCTTACTTTATAGTAATTTAAAATACCATTAAAGCACTCAATAGTTTTGATGAAAATTGCTGCAATGTAGAGGAAGCGAATAAACTAAACTGAAGAAAATACAAAGCATCGTTAAAGAAATCAACTATATTTGATTGGTCATAATTAAATATGAATCACAAAAAACAAACAAAATAAACTAAAAATAATTGTAGCAAAAGGAGGCAAATATAAATTCTAATAAGTGAATCTAACTTAACTTTTACAGCAATCCTTATTTTTAAATCTTGGTGCGATTGGGGCACATGCAAATAAGTGAAAATTCAACGAGAAAAATAAATAGGGGTGACAAAATATTTCATAAGACGAAATATTATTTATTAACATTAATCAAAATCTGATCCATCAAAATAAATATCAGAGTCATCGCCCAAAATAAGGTCAATGCACTCATTATTCATTTCTTCAGTAATATCATTGTTTATGGATCAGCCGACACAAAACCAATCACATCTTTTGGAGTTGGTCTTTTTAAATCCCCAGCAAGAGTCTTTTTCCCAATGAAGGCAAATTCTCTTCTTAATATGCACTTTTAAAAGGCACGCCATCCACATTACATCTGCTGGCTGCAGAAGGCTTGTACACCCTGCCTGAATTAAAACTGTATCTGTGTCCTGGCTTTTTAATTCTTCAGAGAGACTTAAGGTTTTATGGATTTAGTCCTGACCCAAGATAACCTCAGAATGTCATCAACATTTGAACCCCATATCCTTGTTAACCGTCACCCATCCGTTGACATAGCAGGTAACCTTAACGCTCTCTAGTATATTTTTGGCAATTCTAACAAGTGATTTTAAAAAACAGTTCTACGAACAATTCTAAGAAACTATCACTCCCTTTTTATTCACATCCCCCCCCTGTTAGGACACTTCTAAGTGGAATGTCTTCCTTTTACTCAATCTTTCATATTTAATTCTTTCATATACATTTAATTCTTTCATATATTTTCCTTTTCTTGCTGGCGAGAGTACAAACCATTCAACAGGACCTTGACCTACATGCAGCAGGGAGGAAATGTTGACCACATGTGTGTAGGATTGCTTCCCCCTCCCTTTCCACTGGACTTTACTAACACCTGCAATTTTGTTGGCTATTTTCAATTCAGATACTGATTAATCCTTTCCCTTCTCTCTCACTCATTGCTCTTTTACAGTATAATATTAATCTTCTACCCTAAACATCAAGATAACTATTTTTTAAAAATAAATTCACAAATAAATTCTTAAAATATGAACTTTTCTAGGAAAAGGGTTCTTATTTGTTACTGATTGATAATCAGTATTTGAAAGAAACTATTAGGGGGCACTTTCTGGAGTCTGGGCATTTTACGATAGTCTATAAGCTGTTGGCAAATTTTTTGTTAAATATATTCTAAATAATTTTGAATGTTTGGTTAAATCATTTAACTGGCTTTGCAGTAAATATTTTCTCCAAACAAATGATGTGAAGCTGCACTGAGTCAGGGAATAGTTTGTAATTTTAAATGAAAAAATGCAAAATTAATATGTAATCAGACGAACAGCTTTCGAGTTTTCAGATGACTTAAAAACTATTTGACTAATTTTATTCAAAATTGATTTCGAATTGCATACTTAATTTAAAGAGACGCAAATATTTGTGTTTGACTATATGAAATTTTTTGACTATCATGAAATACATGAGTAATTATTAAAAATTATTTTATTTTTGGATAAAAAAGAATTTTATAGTTCAGTGCAAAAATTTTTGTTTAACTTTAAAATTTGTCAAGATGTAATGAAATATGCTAAAAATGAAATTAACATCAAGGGCTCCAAACTTCAAACCTCTCTCCTTGATATTGAGACCCTATTAACTAGATTGTGACTACCCTTCATATTTTGAAGGCCAATAATACAAATCCGTTGAAAAAAAAATGTTTATACAGAGAAAATATGTTTTTGTGTTTTGTTACTTAAATTATTATTTGTTCTAATGAACTAGCTAATTTAGGGTAAGGCCCTCAAATCAGAGTTGGCAAGGTTTAAGACAGGATGGATTAATCCACGGTTTAAACTGTCTTGTCCAAAACCCTTTTTATTCAAATTCAAATTATTTCAAAATTTAAAAAAAAAAAAATGTGAAAAATAAAAGGTTAATTTTTGAACAAGAAACAAAATGAAGACAAGTTTTTGTTTTATTAAAAAAGTTTAGTATTATTTTTATTATTGCATTATTTATCCTAAAACAAAAACGTAATTTATCAGTATTAAAAGCATATTTAAAGAATAAGGTATTCATTTTTGTTATTCAATGAATTGTGCAGCTTCAAAAGGTATTAATCTTCAAATATTTATTACTATATGTAATTATTGTGTGTGTAATGGTTACACATATAGGATTTTTACCTTTTACCAATGTCCAAGGTTTTTGTCCTGTCCAAAACCAGTTTCTGTGTCTTGTCCAAAACCAGTTTAGGAGATTCAAAACCCCAACCCTGTCACAAACCGTTAAGATTGAGTTTTAATGCATGAATATCTAATCATTGATCAAAATTTATTCAAAGGTGTTCATTTTTTTTTTTTTTTTTGGTGTATTGTATATAGATTGTGATGTTTTCATGTTTGTTCGAATTGAGTTTTAAAATTATACGTCAAAGTTACTTTTTGCCACATTGTAGTTTAAATGTGTTAAGAAAGAACTGCGTTTAAGAGAGAATTTAAGTGTGTTTTTAAATGACATTGAATAGATTATTTTTATAACTTTGTGTTTTTCAACAAATTTATTTTGTATGTAGGATAAAAGAGACTTTGATCCTTTGGAGGAGCACAGACCATGGTGTCGTTGGGTGTCAAATACTGATGCAAAAGTTTTTCTTAAAGATAATGAAAAAACACCCGTACTTGGTTGGGAGCTTTACAGGAAATCCTTATTAAGAAACATTCCAAACTTTCGTGATAATAATTCTGTAAGGAACCTTTCTATAATTATCTATTCAAACTGTCAATCTTTGTTATGCTTTTTTTTTTAAAAATAATATTCCTTTATAATAATATTCCTTTATAATAATATTCCTTATAATAATATTCCTTTATAATAATTTTTTTTAAATAATACTTGTGTGTACATTTTTTGGTTATTTCTTATTATTTGGTTGAGGGGATTCAAAAAGTGTTCCAAAAATTTGCCAAATAGTTTGAAATATTATAAGCATGTGCATCATAAAAAATAGTCTGCATTATGTTAAAAGCCAAATATAAAAAACTCAAATAATAATTTAGTTCACTCAACAGATTAATTTATTTTATGGCTATCATTTGCAAGTTATGGCTTTTCATATTTTTGTTTCTTATTATATAAACTTCTTTTTACTGCATAAACAACTTATATATTTTTTCTTCTCATCCTATATCAACCATAAAAAAAAAAAAAAAAAATTATCTATGAGAATAAAGCTAATGATCAAGAAAACTAAAACACAATTTCCAGCAGATGGGTTGCTTATTTAATCATCCAGCAGGATATTCTTTTGCTTTTGACTTTTCAATTTTCAGCATTTGTCCCATTAGTGATAGCCGTAAATATAAATTATACTTCTTAAAATCATTTAAATAAAGGTTTACTGATTTTAAAAATTTAAATACTTGATCTTGGAGCTAATTTGATTTAGAAAATAAAAATCTAATAAGTTTAGAAAAAAAGATTCCTTGTAGAGTTTCCTTCTACCTTCTATTCTTCGTTCCTTGAAGATTACTTTTCATTAATTTTCCTTTTTGATATGTGTTAGAAACCGCATTTTATATTATTCTGAGAAAAAATATTGCGGCTCCAAAAAATTTCAGATTTTAGAACTTGTTTTTACATCGAAGTCATAATTGATCCAGCCTAGGAATGCATGAGATTTTTTTATTATTTTATTATCTGTCGGTTTATTTATTTTGTATAATAATTATTCCCTGAATTATATAGTTTTTTTTCTTTTTGCTAAGTGATATTAAGGATGTTAACTCAAATTTTTTTCAAATTTTTATTTTTATGAAAAAGAAAATATTGATAGAAAATTGAAGTTGTTGTCTGTAATAGATTCTACTAGGTTCTGCAAAGGTTAATTCAGTATCTGTTTACGTAATAATGTAAAGTTATAATTACTTAAAAAGAAAATTGATTTATTACAACATTCTTATCATAATGTCGAAGCTCATAATATTTTAATAAAAACAAGTGGAATCTATTTTGTCACTTGGAAAAGCTTCGTGGTGCGAAGGTTGGTAACTGCTTCTGAATTAATTTGAATTAAGGGTTCCAATTGTAGTTGTCAAAGAATTTGATTTTGGGATTTTAAAAAAATCACCTTTAACCTAGAAAAAATCTTGCAATAAACATGGAAAATAACCAATTTTACAATTGATGGCAACAGTATGTTGTCAATGATGTTCAAAGTAAATAAGTCTAACATATGTTTTAATTATTTCTTTTGAAAATTCTGCTGTTACATGGTTAAATATTTTTAGAATTATAAAATTCGAATAATTTTTGAAAAATACTCTTTATCTGAAAAATTTATTGTTTCAACTTTGTTCTTATATATAACCATATTTTCAGTTTAATAATAAAAAATTCAGTTTTTAAGAATTAAGTCTATGTTTTCTGTATTAAGTAATTTTAGTTTTTAAGCACAAGTATATTATAAGTAGATGGATAACTATATAAATGTCTGATGTGACTCTTAACCCTGCATTGTCCCAATAATGGATCATGGACTTAACAGCTTTAATTTAACGAACAAATAATCTACGGAATCTATATGTAAAATTCACATTGTGATGTATTTTTGGGATTATGTTTGTATCCCTTTCTCTAATTTTTATATTATTCTTTATGAATCTTTAAAATTTGATCGAATTAATGAATTTTACACCCACAATATTTTATATTAACAAAAATCTAAATTTTATGAGAAAAGTATAATATTTACACCTAACACCTAAATTTATAACATCTAAATTTACCCATTTACAAACTTCTCGAGTATATGGCATAGGTACTATGAAAAAAATGCGGTGTCTTAAACATGGTGCTTAGCGTTTTTAAAAAGTGCTTAAAGGTGCTTATTTTTGATTTTTGTTTTTTAAAAGCCTTTAAAGGTGCTTTTTTCATTGGGTGTTTTTAAAAAGTGCTTAATTTTCTCTTTTCAAAAATGAGACCTTTTTCTTTACCATGCTGATTTTTGCCATGTATTCAGCAAAAGAGTACTGTTTACATATTTCTATCCAAGATTTTCACAATTCATTCAACAACAATCCATTTCGGCGTACCGACCGTCCATAGCGTATGAAAATGCCAATAATTTTACATGTTTGATGAAATACTTACGAGTCTGCATGTGCGTCTACTGAGCTGAGTTCGGAGAGATTATTGCTGTTTTATGTGCAACTCTGCTGCATTTTGCAAGATATTTTCAATTTCAGGCTTCATTTTCCGATCAATATCTAGCTGAAAAATCTCTTGATCATTTTATAATGGTTAATATAATCAAGAAAAGAGTTCTTTGTCAAAATCTAGTTATTTTATTGTAATCATATAAAGTCTTTGAAAATTATTTTGTATTTTGTTAATGTATATAGTACTTAAAAATATTTTTGAGTACAAAAAAACTTATTAAAACTAAATTTATGTACTTAACTAAAATTTAACATTAAACTAAAATTTATGTACTTAAAAAGTACATAAAAGGTGCTTATTTTTTGTTGAAAGATTTGGCTAGGCACCATGCTATAGAAATTCTAATAGGGGCTGATTTTTATTGGACAATAGTACATATTCAATTCGACTTTCTGCAACTCATGGGCACTCATACCTACTATGTTTGGATGGATTCTACTGTTCATTTATTACCATAATATTTCAGTTCAGAACATTAGTACAGGAACTTTAGTACACGGTTTTAACTATCACGTCAGAAAAATTTGGAATTTGGATACAATAGAAGTAAAAGTTAATAATGAACAACTCTAGTCTGTGCAAAGTAGAAGTGCCGCCAAATGAATCAGATAAACAAATCAGATATTTTCTTCACTTCATTGTCAAAAAAGAAAGAGATGGTAACATTAAATGGCTTATAGTTTTTGATGGATCTTCACACACATTTTTGGGAAATCCTTCTCTAAGTGATGTCCTGGAACAAGGACTCAATTTGTTATCAGAAATAATGGCAACTTTATTATTTACATTGCATCCAACAGCTGTTTCAGCTGATGGAAGTCTGGCTTTTCTTCAGTTAACATTAGCTGAAGCAGATCAGGGCATAACGTGATTTCTTAGGTTTAAAGAAAAACTCTCATGGAGAAATAATCTTTCGTAGCAATGAAATTTTCACTTACCATTTCAAGGGTTTGCCATGTGGTTTAACTTGTGGTCCTATTTTGCTGTGGGTGTAGAAACAAACGAAGACGCTATTACTGCCAAGAGATGACAGATGGCTTCACTTACTGCAACAACTTATTTATGTGCTTCAAAACACTTTGAGAAATGTCTTTTCATGGGCGATTTTGTTATGGGTGTAGAAATAAACAAAGACCGACAGATTTTTTGTTCCTCGTAAGTCTTCTATTATTATATCATATTCATATCTACTTCTATTCGCCATTTAAAAAAGGAAATGAATACAAGAAAACTTAACTTTTGTCAAATTTTGGGTGTCAACTAGACTACTGAAAATAATGCACTTCTTAAAAAAAATTGAAGAAACATTTTCAAACCTGCTCCAAAAAGTAGCTACAAAACATTCTCTCTTAAAATCAATATCAAAGTTTTATGGTCCTTTAGGAATGTTTGCGCCAGTATCGGTTATTGGGAAGATTTAATTCCAAGACACTTGGCTCAAAGGGATATAATGGAATCCATCAGAAATCTCTGAACAATGGCACACATGGCGATAAAAATTACACTGCTTAAATGATATACACATAACGAGATGGATTGGTACATCTGAAAACTCCAATGCTTCTTTACATGTATTTTGTGATGCTTCTGAATGAGCTTATGGGTATATCTATTTCACTGAAGACTCTAAGGTTAAGACAAGTTTTAGAAAGAGTAGACTTTCACCTTTAAAACGAATCACTCTTTCAAAATTGGAATTATTAGCAGCTTTGACAGGTGCCTGTTCACTTCATTATTTTTGCCAGTTAATAGCTAATTTTGATGTTAGTAAAGCAATTCTAATGTGACTTCAGCTGGGATTAAAGGAAATCCACATCGTTGGAAGTTAACTTTCCCGATGCTCTTTCTCGATGGGTACCGCCTGCCAACTTAGAAGATCTTATTCTATAGTGGCGTGGTCCATTATTTTTGCTTGAATCATCTGGAAAAAAGCCCAAAGTTACCAAAAATATTAAGACATGAAATCAAAATATAGAAGTATATGAAATCTCTCTAATTGAAAACATCATTGATTATTCAATATACTGTTATTAAAAGCTTCTCTTTATTGTTGCATGATGCTTTCACTTAATTCTTAACACACAAACTCATACACAGAATACTAAAGAATTGAACTTGAAAAAGATTAGGAATGATCTTATAAGTGCGTCTCACTAATAGCTTTCCGAAGGACGTGCAAACCCCAGAAAACAATTTTTCGTTACCTGCTAATTCGAAAATAAGTCTATTTAATCCTTCAAACTATATACTTGGCTAATGCAACAACTTTCCATGCAACCAATGAGGAACTCTCTGAATATTCGAACTGCACCAAAGGTACAACCTTTTGCAGACTATTGTATAAATTGGAAGTTTATAGCTCTTCGAGCAGCTTAATGGCGAGGTTAGTGGGAAAGAATGGTTAAAACTGTTAAAAGATGTTTGTGCAAAACCATAAAAAAACAATGTTTGAACGAAGAAAATTTGATTACAGTTCTGGTAGAAATTGAAGTAGCCATTAACAGTCGTCCACTAACGTACAAATACGGAAATGCTGATCAAATTAAAGCCTTGACATCAGTTCACTCCCTCATAGGTCAAAATTTCTGACTAACAATATGGTGAAACAAATACCATTATTGAAAGTTTAGAAGTATCTACAAGCTCTTCTAGATTCATTTTAATATAGATGGTCGAAAGAATATTTGTTAGATTTGAAAAGTTATCCCAAAGTTTGTGACATGTGAAAGCTACGTACCAGGAAAAGCTTGGTCCTCGCCAAATGTGGAAAAAAACTTTTGTTCTCGAACTAATATCTGGGTGAGATAGAGTTGTGAGAACTGTCTATTTGAGGTGCAGGGACAAGATCTTATCTCGTCCTCTACAACGGGTCATTTCCTTGGAGATAGACCAGAGTGGGGAGGATGTTGAGAACCAAAAATTTTAAGTTCACATAAACATGCACTGACTGTACTTTTCTGTTAAGAAAACTGAGAAATGTGTTCTTTTTTTTCCTGTCATACTTTGTGTTCAATAAATGTTAGTGTTCCTTCTTAACTTCAATATTTCTGTCTAATAACAGAGTTTAACCTTAAGAAATATTATGAAGATTCTTGCTATAGACAGTTTTTTCTTTCTGATTCTTGTTATCAATGTTATTTCTGTGGTATTTAAACTCCATGACTAGGATATATTTCATGATACAAGAAACAATAACCAAAAATGGTACCTTTCTATTAATGCTTTAAAATGGTTAAATCTCACTAAGTGCAGCAAATTGTGTCAAAAAGAACTTCTCATCAGGAGGAAACTGTTTACACTAAGTTTGTTTTATTAAACGGATTTCTAATTGTCATGTACATTGCAGTAATTTTAAATTGTATTAAGACTATGGGAAGGCCATTCTTTTTGTCTAGAATACCATGTCGCTGTGAAAAAATACAACAAAAAGTGTTTTCAATGTAAAAAGTGTCTGCACCAAAATTGCTTTGTATCAAACAGGTTGTATAGCATTTTTAAAAAATGCTTAAAGATGCTTATTTTTGATTTACGTTTTTGAATGAGCCCTTAAAGGTGCTTTTTTTATTTGGAATTGGTAAAAAGGGCTTAATTTTCTATCTTTTTAAAAAGAGATTTTTTCATTTGCTGTGTCGATTGTCATTCTAAATTACAAAAAATGCTTGATTTTCACAATTTTCTCTGCAATATTTATCTGAAACTAGTTATTTTATCATGATTATGTAAAGTGTTTGAAAATGTTTTTGAATTTTATTGATTTTATATTTATAAATTAAGAACTTTAAACGATAGAAATTTTTTTTAAAATTACTGCACAGATCCTAATTATGATTTTTTTTTGGAAAGTAATTAAAAATATTTTTTGAGTGCTTAAAAAGTACTTAAAAGGTGCTTATTTTTTGTTGAAAAATCTGGTTACGCACTCTGTCAAAGTTAGTAGATCATTGATTTTCATTTAGAGAAAAGAAATATTTTTTGGTAAAATTTAATATTAATGGTATTTTGAAGGTTAATGATGCAATGAATTTTTATTTCAATAATGTTAAATTAAAAAAACAACTTAAGTTTAATTTTTTTAATTACTATCAATCATTCTAATAAATAATTATTATTACAATATATTTAATAATTATTATATGTTATTATAATTTTATAAATTGTTATTTATTTAATTTCTAAGGGCTCTCACGGGTTAGGGAGAACATGGAAAACCTTGAATTGTCAGGGAATTTTATTTTGACTCTAAAAAGCATGGAATAATTAGGAAAAGTTGCATTTATTTTTACAAAAACCTGAAAAATAACCAGGGAATTTCATTTTTAAAATTGATTGAAAACTCTAATTATATTTTAAATTGTTTTTATTTGTGTTAAGTTTCAATTGCTGTTAAAAAAAATATGCACAATAAATGTTAAAAACTTTTGTGATTTCTTAGGAGGCTACCCCTACAAAAGAACATTTTCGAAGCATACAAGATCTTCTAGATAGTTGGACTAGCCCTTCTTCATTATAGGATCATAATAGTTGTAAAATTCTACACTTTTTTGTACCTTTAAAGGACCAACTTAAAAGTGTGTCATTTTTTTCATATAATGACTATGTCATAATTATTTTTTAACATTTTACATAAATTTTTTTTGTTTTGTATAGAAGTTTTTTATTTATTGTGCAAAGAATGGCATATCATTTAAAATTGTTTTTTTCTATAACATAAGTGCTTATCTTCCCAAAATGTCCGGAATCATTATTATGAATTATTTTGTTATATTTCCTCTAAAACTTTTTTAATTTCTTGATTTTGTTTATCTAAAGTCGTAACTTACTAATATAGTAACTTTTTTTGTTTTAAAATTACATTTTTAGAAATGAATTGAGAGAATTTGTTTTAAAACAATCAGTTTATTTATATACCATTTGTAAAATTAGTACTAACGTGTAATTTTTTAATATTTTCTTTTCTTTTGTTAAAGTAATCTTTATTCATATTGAATCTGAAGAATTTCATCTTTTTTCTTCATTAATTATATTACAGAGCTTGTAGAAATAATTTTTTGCCATCGACCTTGTTTAAAATTCCATTAAGTTTTCATTCTTAAAACATAAGCTAGTAATTTTGCCTGTTTATTGTGAATTATTAAATTTGCTTATACTGCTCTATAAGATTTTGGAGTATCCTAATTCTTAATTTATAACCTTTATTCTAGGAATTCCCCAGATATTTTTAGTTATATTTTGAATATTTATAAATTTTTTGTTTTTAAGAATGAAAAAATTAAGACTAATGTAATGGTTGTTTGGTAAGATTTTAAGAATGCATAGTTTAGAAGAAACCCTAAATAAATACTTTACATAAAGATTTGCATAATATGAATGTAAAATGTTTGCATCCCTATAAAATATTGCTCTAACATAAAAAAAATTACTTACGTTTACTATTTGTTATAGAACCTGTTAAAATTATTCTTCACATTTAAATTTTTGTTAAAATAATTCTTATTTTAATTCTGAGTATGAGTAAATGCTTACACTTACTCTTCTATTGCAAGATTAAATTGTATCTGAACTACCATTTTTTATTAGTATCACAAGATTTCCCAAATTTTATAGTTGCTCTATTTTAAAAATTTTCTCATTTCCATAATATTCATTAAAATTTAAAATGTTTAGTAACATGGGTCTAGTGAGATTATAAAAATGCATAAGGACTTTAAACATGATTTGTTCAATAATACCAATCTCTATGTAATACTTATTTTGTTACAAAACTTTCCTGTTTGATATGAAAAATTAGTTTCTGGAATCAAACTTGTTAAAATAATCATATTTTGAAATATTAGTAATACATTTCTTCCTAAATAGTTAAATTTGTTTCTTCTTTTAATTACGTTACTTTAAGCTAATTGTTCTTTTTTTGTCACATTTTAAGGATCTTCCAACTGCTATGCTATAAAAATGTACATATATGGAATTTTTTCATAATCTAAACATTATTTTATAACATGAAAATAGTTGCATTTTTTTTAAAGAAAAAAAAATTATAGACAAGTGAATAATTTATATATCTGTATAAATAATAATTTTGTACTGTAGTATTCATATTGGTTTAGAATCCCATTAAATCTGAATAATGTCTTATGCAATTATAATGTTTTCCTTTTGAAATCTTAGCAAATTTTCCTTTTTTTTTTTTTTTGCCTTGTTAAATTTTTATATGTATTTTTTAACAACAGCAATGCTTGTTAAGTATTAAAAGGGAATAAAATCAGTTTTACACAATCACAGGAATTTATTTACCATAGTTTAAAAAGTTATGAAGGAAAAATTATGGTTGTGTCATATTAAGTAATCACGTGTTTCTAAAAATGGTTGAACAAATAAAATTGTACTGCATTTATATTGACTATATTTTTTTCTGCATTCTACAAAGCTTTTTTCTATATTTCTTTTTATTTTATTTTCTTACAAACAAAAACTCTTTTATCAACTATTTGATGGACGTACATATACAAAGTCATATTTATCGCAAACAATATTCATGGATGTAAGTCCAGTGTTTTTTTTTGTCGTGATAAATACAGAAAAGGTGCTTTAAAAAAAACATTCTTTCATTTCCACTAATTAGTTGAACTGTCTCAAATTAAGAAAAAAATTTTCTTTTTCTACTTTATACAAAAGAAGTGTTGATTTATAATATTTTAAACTGGAGATTTTTAACATTTAAAAACGGATGGCTACAAAACAGGGAAAAGTAGGGGAATTTTTTCAATCTTGGAAGAAACAGGGAATTTAAATAAATGGCCCAAATGAATAAATTTGATTTAGAGTTATCTTAAAATCCAATATTTTATTTCTGCAAAAATTGTTTTTGTAATTTTTTTTTTTTTAAATTGTTTATTTCCAATTCTAGTAGCAAGTATAAATGTTTCGTAATATATTTTATGTATAAAAACGCAGCATAATTGAAAAATTAGTAATAAAACTTATGTCTATCTGTGAAAATCAGAGAAATTCAATAAATATTAGTCTGGAAAAATTAGGGATTTTTTTTTCTGAGTGTGGCCAACCTGAAAAAAAGAAATGATCATTAATTTCTCAAAAGTAGAGCTTAACACTAGAAGCGCTGTTGGGGTCATTTTGATTGTTTTTTGCCATTTCTTATGTTATTTTTGAAGATACATGCGAGCTTCAAAGTTTATATATTTTTACTTTTCTTAAATTGTTTCTAAGTATACTATATGCCTTTCTCATTATTAAAATAAATAGTTATAGAACTACCTAAAGCGGCCAAAAGGGATCATTTTGACCCCTAAAAAAATTCATTTATGAAGTTTTATGTCTGTTTTTGATTTTGCAGAACTGCAAACATTCGGAAGATGAAGCGTAGAACAGAAATTAGGAGCCACCATGTTAAAAAATGTCATGCGCAACAGTTTTCGTGACATTATAAAGTATCTCAGATTCCGATTATTGAAGTAGATTAGTTTACTAAGGTACTTCATTCCTTTTGAATTATATTTTCGTTATTGCTTTTAAAAGAAACCATGTACATGCTTATTATAACATGGTGCATAGCGTTTTTTTAAACTGCTTAAAAGTGCTTATTTCCGTTTTTTAAAAGCCCTTAAAGATGCTGTTTTAGTGGGTATTTTTAAAAACTGTTTAAATTTCCCTTTTTGAAAATTATTATTTTCTTCTCTACCATGTTGATTTTCGCCATGCATTATGCAAAAGCGTGGTTTTAAAATTGTTCTATTTAACGTTTCTACACTGCATTTCGGCGTACAGTCGGTCCGTAGCGTATTAAACCGGCAATCATTTGACATGTTTGAAGAAATACTTGCGGGTCCGCATGTGCTTATACTGAGCTGGGTTCCGTGAGATTCTTGCACTCTCATGTGCAGCTCGGCTACATTTTGCAAGACATACATAATTTCAGGCTTAATTTTCCACCCTCTGAAATGGAATCGAAAAATCGATGTTTTTATGATGGCTAATATTATCAAGAAAAGCGTTCTTCGTCAAATATTAGTTATTTTATCATGATCATGTAAATTCTTTGAAAATTAATTTGCATTTTATTCATGCATATGGTGTTTAAAATAATTTTTAAGTGCTTAAAAAGTACTTTAAAGATTTTTTGGTTGAAAGATTTGATTACTCGCATATGTTATAATCCTGGACAAGATAGTATTGTTGGATAACAGTTATTGTCACGTAAATAATAATAAAGAGTTATTGTATGACGTTCAAGTCACATAATTTTGATTTCAACTAGTATACAGTACAAAAAATTATTTTTTTAATGACTATTTTTATTTGTGTAAGTTGAAAAACGGACAAATGTATTAAGACATGGGAAAAGTATAGTGCTCTTAATTATGGAACCACACCTAATTTCCAGGCGCTGCAGAATTAGTCTTGTGCCTCAGTGAAATTTGCATCTGAATTTTTTTTTGTAAAAAAAAAACCCCTATATTTTAGGGATACTACCTTTGAACAAAAGAAAATGTCCTAATTTCAATGCTATTTGGTCATGACATTCATATTTTGCACAGCAAAATGTTAACTAAATACTTACTGGGTGCAAAATAAACATTCCATAATTCAGAATTGTATTTATGCGAACGTGTTTGCAAACGATAGTACAGAGTAGAAGTCATCAATATTGTGCGTATTAAAAAGTGCTTATTTTCGTTTTTTAAAAGCCTTTAAAGGTGCTTTTTTCATTGAGTGTTTTTAAAATGTGCTTATTTTTCCCTTTTCGAAAATGATATTTTTTTTTTCTTTACCGTGTCGATTTTCGCCACGTATGCCAAAGGCGTGCTTTTCACATTGTTCAACGTTTTTACAATTCATTTAACCACAATCTATTTCGGCTCCCCGTAGGTCCATAGTGTATGAATGCGCCAATCGTTTTACATGTTTAATGAAATACTTGAGAGTCTGCGTGTGCGTCTACAGAGCTGGGTTCTGTGAGATTATTTTTCACTCGCATGTGAACTGTGCTGCATTTTGCAAGATATTCTCAATTTCAGTCTTCATTTTCCACCCTCATGATTTCGAACCGAAAAATCTCGATCATTTTATAGTGGTTAATATTATCAAGAAAAAGAGTTCCTTGTCAGAAACTAGTTATTTTATCATGATTATGTAAAGTCTTAGAAAATTATTTTGTATTTTGTTAAAGTATATAGTGCTTACAAATATTTTTTGAGTGCTTAAAAAGTACTTAAAAGGTGCTTATTTTTTGTTGAAAGATTCGGCTTATCACCCTGCTATAGAAATTCTAATAGGGGCTGATTTTTATTGGACAATAGTACATATTCAATTCGACTTTCTGCATTTCATGGGTACTCATACCTACTATGCTTGGGCGGATTCTACTGTTCTTTTACTACCGTAAAATTTCAGCTAATAACAGGAACTTTAGTACAGGGTTTTAACTATCACGTCAGAGAAATTTGGAAACTGTAGGAGTAAAAGTTAATAAAGAAAAAGTCTAGTCTGCGCCTAACCTTGAAATACTAAAAGATTTTGAAAATTCTTACAAGATAATCGTAGAGTTTTAAATGTGCCTCGGAAACTCAAAGTTATTCTTTCATCAAATAACTATAATAATGTTGCATTTAAACATTTAATGCTGCTATATGGAATGTTGAATAACAAAGAATTAGAAAATATTATACAAACACTTTCACTTACTAATGTACGAAATGTGATGTAGGCTTAATATACTAGATGCTACAAGAGGTGAAACTTTCAGGTGTATGAGATATCCACCCCAAATGACTCATTGCGAATTCATTCTTGAGTTTGTTGAAGAACTATAAATTAGTACTTTGCGCCATCAGATAGCCCCTAATTGATCAAATTTAGCCCCTAAATTACAGGAAATATGACTTTTAACATTGCAAGGCACTGAATAAAATAAATACTAGCTATGAGAAATGCTAGAAATTGATTTGTCAATATTTTATTATCTCTTTGACATCGCGCGTATATTCTGTATACGCTAATGCCTAATTAGAGTACATAAATTATATATTTGAGTACAAAACATAGATCAGCTAAGTCCTCCTTGGTCTCAATATTAAGAAAAGTTTTAATAGCAAAATTTTTTCGTCCAGTTTAAAAAAGTTAAATAAATTTGGTTGGTAAAGTCCATTTAATAAATGTAAAGACTAATTTTAACGTTATAGTTATGCTGTCATTCGTTTCGTTTTGGCGAAAAAACCCTTACGACTGAAATTTATTGGCCTGCATTATATTATTAATAATGCAAGCCAATGAATTTCAGTCGTAAAGGTTAAATAATTGTACCGTTTGATTTCGCAATTTTTGAACCGCGGCATGTATAGTGTAAAATATTTAGTTAGTTTTTATAGATAATGAAAAAGTTTGGTTCTTCAAATGCGCTTACGACGAATTGTTGCCGCGTCGAATTGACGTGACTTCTTTCCGAATTATTGTTGTGACTCTCGGATTGTAAATGGTTGAAGACCCCTAGATAAACTTAAAAAATATGCTTATTTGTTGACATTATACTACACAAATCATACTTAATTTTTAAAGTGCTTTTTTAAGAAGTTTTTCTAATGATAGTGAAGTAAAAATTGCAAAGTAAGTAGAAATTTCTTTAGCAACACATTATTGATTATCAGATAGTTAATTGTATATGGTTAAATTGATATGGTATAAGGGTGAGTAAAAATTTTTTAAATCAAAGTATAAATTTTGAAAACACTCAAAATATGTAAGTAAAATCCTCCGGAAAAGTTGAAAATTATAATTTAATTCCTAAAAAAACTTTCAGAGTAGCTTTTGGTGTTCCTTTATTATGATATATAATAAAAATTGTAGGCGCTAATTTATGATTCGGTCAAATTAGGAATTTCATTTGGCAAAATGGAAATTTCCCCCCTCAGAAAATGTACATTTGCAGCGCCTCTGACTAGCATGTACAAATGTGGATTTATGTGTCTTCAATCTGTGCAAAAGGCTTTTAACAGCTGTAATTCAAAAGTTGTTTTTATTCTTTTAAATAAAATGTCTTTCAACGATCATAAAACTTTTATTCGAAACCCGAAATAAAAATTTACAAAACCGGAATGAATAAATTTTACAAAATTTACTAAAGATTTCTGAAAAAAGAGGTTTTTCTGTAAAGAGGTAAATATTAACAATTTTACGACTTTTTAAACCACCTTCATTCACACCTTTTCCATAAAAAAGGAAGAAAAAGTGAAATCGCAGCAGACGATAATAATGACAGTATTTGACCACAGTAACACCCACGTCTTTATTGCGAAAATTTCCCCCCCATTATTTTCCCGTTTACTCGTATCCAGAAACGATAAGGAACGATTGCAGTTTTCCAGTTTTGAATGACTGCCATAAAAGTGGCAATTGAAATTCGAAACCTCGTAGATAGTAGCTTCCATAAAAGTGAGACTCGAACGTTTCTGGTGTTCGAAAACGATGGCTAATGAGTCGTGGGAGTAGTGTGAAATGCACACATCGTTTTCTGTTCCGAGATTCTTGGAAGAGAAAACTGTCTTCAAACAGGAATTCGAAAATGAACCGAATGTTCAAAGGACCCAATTCCCAGATTTTTAGAAAATGCATTTTTATTTAATGCTTTGTGGGCATGAAGGAAAACTGATTAAGGCTTTTCTTCACTAAATGTAAAAATGTACTTACGTTAATATGTAAAAAATATGTATATAATATGTATAAACGTTAATATGTAAAAAAAGCCACAATTTTGTAAAAATTGTTTTAGTTATATATTGTCCATGAGTATTTGATTTTAATTTTGCTGAACAGGAAACAAGTTTTAACGTTTGCTGCTAGGTTTTACTGGAGAATATCCATTTATTGTATGAGGTTTTTTTGACTGATGCTTTAGTATCGCTGATTTAAAATCTGCAATGACTCTCCATTTTAAAATTTTTATTTTTTTTATTTTAAAAATTACATTTTTAGCCTATTTTTTGCCGAAATGTAAAAAATTAAAAAAATAAAAGTTATTTATAACGGTGAGTCGCGTAAATGTTGCGACAGACTTCTGGGAGGGGGGTGAGTTAGAGCACATCATCTTGATTAAAATTACGTAGGAATGGTCTTCCAATAAATTAAATTGATTAAAATTGCATAGGAATATCCCTGAAATGTCGTCATACGCCTCTTAAGGGGCGTTAGACGCATTACGAACTGTTTATTCGTACACTTCCGAATTGTTCATAATAGGGAAACGACCCTAACCGCGTACGACTACATTTACTATTATGTGTTTCTATGCAGTTTTAATCAAGATGACGTGCCATAACTTCCGTAGTAACATTTATTTGGTTCTCTGTTATATACAACGTATTTAATCTTGCACATTTCAAGAAAAAATAGACTAAAAATGTCATTAAAAAATATGTAGCTTTAGGAGCAAAATTAATTTCAGATTCCTCATACTCAAGATTTGTATAAATGCAACCAAAAATTTGTTCTCCGGTGCTATTTCCAATCTTTTAATGCGATGTGAATTATTTTTATTTTTTTTAATAGCTGAATATTTGTTCTTCGGGCGAGGTAAACAATAATCAAAAAATAAATCGGTATTAATCAACAATAAAAAATCATTAAATAAATAAATCATTAAAAAAATAAATCATTAAATAAATAAATCATTAAATTTTGTTTCTTCTTGGATTTAATAATCGCTGAGGCATTTACAAAATTCCTTGTCAGTGCGACTTTGGCTACGTCGGGTAAACTAAACGTGCTTTAAAATCACTATAGATATGAGAAATCATCAGTTGTTGCACACTGTTAGAATCTTAGTCATAAATTCAATTTCAACAATGCCAAAATTATTTCCACCTCACCAGCAATTGCTTATCTCGCTGCTCTGGAATCTTGTTTTATTTATAAAAATGCCGAGTCCCTAGTTAACAACATTCATTTCTCACTGCCTTTCTATAGTGCGTGGAAATGTATTTTACCTTGATTGCCCCTTTCGGCCATTGCGGTTTTTCTAGTTTTGTTTCTCACCTTTCTCTCCTTTATTCGTTGGCAACTTTACGTTTTTATTTATTTCAAATCACATTTGTTTCATTCCATTCACGCCTGGCAAGTCTTGAAAATGGGCGTCTATTTCTGAAGCGTTTAAAACATAACGTCACTTTATTCGGATTTGTTTATTTTTGAAGTGAATGAAGTTTTTAACCGGGTAATAAGAAATCATGTACAAAACTGAAAGGAATGCAACGTCACAATTGATAAAGCTAACATATTTCCAAATGTATTTTTATGTATTATTATTTGCTGACTTTACCTATGACTTTTACGTTATTAGATTAAGCAAAACGCGTTTTTGGAAATTTATCCCGTCGTAATAAAGATTACCTATAATCAGCATTAGTAGGTACGGTGCTATAGCTCGAGGCCTACTGGAGTTATAAGAGAGGCACGCAGATCAACTCTTTATTTTATTGTAGATTACATCAAGCTTAAATGGCTTTTGTAACTTATCTGATTAATCTATATTCGGATGAACTCAAACAGAAAAAAAAAAAATCTATTCACATCTATCACCGAGACATTAAAATCGAGAACAAATTTCAAAAAATATCATTTCGCTGAAGTCTTAAATATTTACATAGTTGGAGTGAAATAAAGGGCTTCAGATCTGATTTTGTGCGCCCCGGTACATCCCATTGTCGACGCTGGAAAAAAAGAAGCTTATTTATTCCAGGTTGGTGCCTAAATAGAAAAGCGCCGTAAAGAATCGAACCTAATGAAGCTTACGCAGAAACAAAACCTTGCGTTTTCTACCCCTTTTCACGCGTGGGTTATTCTGATCTAGAGGACCTGAAATAAGAAAAAGGGGGGCCCGTGTAATTGCCTAGGGCCTCCGGAATGAATGTTAAAGCCCTGTGTCCATCTTCTTGTATCGTCAGGGCGTGAAATTCATTGTCACCAGCGGGCGCTGACTCACGCCTTAGGGTCAGAACCATCAATTCGATATTTTCCGCCCCATGTAGTTGAGATAAGAGAAGAACATTTTCAGCGCTTCGGTTTCTTACCTTTTTGCACTTTTTGACTCATTGGTTTTCATTTTATTGTGAGAAATGAAAGAAAGGATTTTGCTTTAACGAACGAATTCTGGGGACATTTGATTGGATAACTGATATTGAGTAATGAAATGAAAATGGATTTTGATTTTTAAGAATTAGGAAGAGAATTAGGAAAATTAAACACATGACGTATTTTAACTCTTTAAAGCCATTTTCTTTAGTAATGTTATGTTAAAATATTTTTGGGATTGGTGAAACGAAATTCATTTAGTTTTTTACATAAAATTAATTTGAATTTTAGGGCAAATTTTTTTTTGCCTGGAAGAGGGGTGTTATTTTTAAAATTTTACCTGCTATATATCTTGAACTTCTAATCATAAACTTAAACTTTTATACTATTTTTAGAGTTCTTGATAAAAATAATTCACATGATGGGTTTAAATTGATATTTTAGTGTGGGGGAAGCATATACGCTATCGAAAGCCAATGAATGACTACTGAAGAATGGGGTACTTAAAATAACGAAACCTGTTAGATTGCTTGTATATATTTCCTTCTTGTTGAAGAATGGGGTATAGTTCGTTCACCAGGAGTTGGTACTTGGCTCCACCTCCTCGGTTCATTTCAGCGCGGGAGTAAGACGAAAAACGTCTCCGTGCTTAAAATTGAGTCAACTTTTAATGCGCGCCAAACGCAAACAGTTAAGTCTTTTTCAGTCACTTATTTCGTTGTATTATCCGCTGTTATACTTTTCGTTACTCTTACTAATTAAATATATTGTAGCAAAATGTCTCATAAAGGACTAACTATTCATTTAAAAGAGAGAAATATCATACTTTTGAAATATTTAATGTTAACAAAATGCACATGAAGATTGCGAAATAAATATTTTTGTCATACCATCACAGAATAGCAACCTTGGTCATGATTGTTTACGTCCTTCTCTCAAAAATAGCAAAATAGTATCGTCTTATACCACGTGATGAAGGCGGAGTCAAGTGTCAACTCCTGGTGAACGAACTATACTTCAAACATCGAAACCTGTTGTTTACCGGGAAATCTAAAGAAGAGTTTTCAGATGTTTATTAGAAACACATCCAAATTTCATAAGGCAATCAAAAAAGTTTTGATTTTTTTATCCACTTATATAGATATAAGTTGTATGTACAAACTTGCATATAGAAATACATACATTGTTATTACATAGTTTACGTAATCATAAAGTATGTTCATTGTAATAACATACGTACTTACAAAAATTATATGTATCCATGAGTACGTACTTTGTACATACATATATACATAGTATGACATACGGACATAAATTATAAGTGCATGAATGCTCATACATAGATGCAAACGCACATAAATATAATTTTTTATACTACATATAATGTATGTTATACATACTTATAAATTGTACATACGTAAGATCTACAATGCGCAAAAAAAAACAAACAATTAATAAATAAAAAATATAAAAAAAAATAACGGATCCCCGTCAATAAATTTTGATCTAATGATTGGATCTTTACTTTCTGGGACTTAATCTTAATGGTTCGAGGGGGTGACCTTAAATATGCTAATTAATAAGTGCAGATGATATGTTAAGATAAATTACGAAATCAGAAACAAAAATGTACTTTCTCTTATTAAATATACCTTATTTTTGACGGATTCGAATTTCTGAACCCTTAAATGTAGGGGTTTGCCGCTATCTTGGAAATATGGTCCCAATAGTTTGGTCAGAGAGCTCACCAAAGTTTGTACCCTTTAATATTAATTTTACTTTGAGCGTATTTCGTTATAATTCGAGAACTTTTTAAGTGAATTGAAAAAATTTTTGACGCAATTATATAATTCACTTATCCGAAGATAATTTCACGCAAAAAAGTAATTTTTAGTAAATCTTTATTATTTTTAATTATTTTATTTAATAATCATCGGAAAAATTTTGAGTTGTGAAGTATGCAAATTTTTGCATTATTTTAAAGAATATAATTTTACGTGGCAAAATACAAAATTTGAGCAAAATCGAGTGAATAGTTCCTGAGAAATTGAATCTTAAATATCTAACTTTTTTGAAATTCAATCTTTCAGGAACTATTCAACCGAACTTTTGCACAAATTCCGCGAATTTGCACTGCGATCGGAAACGCTTTTTAAAAGAAATTGTTGCTATTTGTATGTATGATTACTTGTAATTACGACTTCAAGTATTCATTACAGTGTATTTTTTAATCGTTGCTAATTATAATTGTTGTCGATTCTAAATATTTTGATAGTAAAAATTTTTTATTAGAAGTTCTAGTTACTTGAAACTGCGTACTTGTAATAGTTGGATTACAACTAGTTTATAGCTATATATTCTTTTTCATTTGTAGTTAATTAAAATTATAGTTAATTCGGTGCCCATTTCTGTTGAGCTGTATTTCTAAGAATAATTAATTTGGAATTTATTCTTGACTACGAATAAAGAATAAGAACTATAATGAAAATAACGAATAATTTGTTCTTTATTCAAAATATTTCTGATTAATGAATAAATTTTTATTCGTTATTCAGTAATATTTGAAATAATTATTCATTAGTTTTTATTCATTATTCTGATTGACGAGTGTCCATATCTCTGGTTTATAGCCGGCTGTTAGTGATACTCTTGACTATTGAATAGAAACAGAATAACACCACGTGACATTATTTCAAATGATCTGTTTGTTGTTAAACTTCTTATAATGTACTCAACAAGGTTAAAAAAGAAATTAGAAACGTTTATTTCATTATAATTTCATAACTATTCGCAGCTGAATTTTCACACTTTTAATATTGCAACGAGTTTTAAAAACTGAAGAGGTAGCTAACAGAAGAAAATTTTAATTTATTATAAAATTCACAATAACTACCCTTTTTTGTTAAGGGCATTTTTTGCATCACTCGAGTGTAAAAAATGGAGTGCTAATAATTTAATAATGTATGATTAAAATTTTCGACTAAAGGGATTATTTTTACCTACATTAAAAAAAAAAAACATTTATTTATATTAAAGAATTTTTAAAAAAAAATTCTTTTCACCTTTAAAATTTATCGGCACTTTTTACTATAGATAGCCTCTAAAAGTTTTTAAAAATTTTTTTTTTATGCAAACATTTATAAAGTTTTAAAAAAGTTAACCATTAATTAAGCCTTTAAGACCGTGTATTCTTGGAAGTTTGGTAGAACTATTTTTAATTAGCGAGTAATTTGTTCTCGGATCAATAAACCTTCATTTTTTCCCCCTTCGAACCTTTACAATACTTTAAAATCATATTTGCTTACCTTTAACTTTAGCTCATTGGATATGTTGACACCTTTAAAAAAAGAAAATGTTTCCAGTGTAACGGAATTTCATTCAAAGAACAAAAATAATAGCGGTGGTGAAAAGAAGAAAAAAGTGTTCGGCGAAAAATCCCCGGCATTCCGATAAGTGTTCGAAGTTGCTGTCAGCAACTGGGCTCTTTATATTGATATTTACTTCTTTAAACTCTTGAAAAGCTTAATTAAATAGGAATTCAAGTTTGGCGAGGAATTTTTATACCTTATAAATTGCTTAAAGCAATTGGTTTACTTGTTACTTTGTTTTAGAAGTCTTGTCAATAGTGGTTTTATTAGAAAATGAAACTAGTGGAATACCTTAACCTATTTCATTTTTAAAAAAATCTATTATATATTTTTTTTGTTGTTGAATTAAACAAAATAACTCAGATTTTCTTTACTTTTTCACATTGCACAGGAAATCGGAAATTAAACTTTTTTTTTCTTGTCTTAAGTAATTTATTCTTTTATAATTGTTATTCCTTGCGATGATTCATAGGACTGAGGAGGAACTATGTATTGGTGCACTGTAATAGCTGCTCTTGATATATATTTTTTTATTATCTTTATCAAAAATGAATTTATAAAAAAGTATATACATTGATATAGCAATTAATATTTAAGTGAACGGAAAAGAAAGGCAATCAAACTCTGAGCGGGGAAAGCGGAACTCAAGCATTTTTAATTTGCTTGAGGAAACAGACAGAAGCTGAAAGGCCTTGAAACTGTTTTTGACGTTTTTCTACCCGCCATCGTCCCTAGTGATTTCGATAGCTTTTCTATTTTTCCACGCTTATGTATCATTTAGAGACCTCTAATGTGTATACTTTTTTTTGACGTTATTATTGAATAATTATTGTTGAATAACTTGACGTTATTTAATAATATTTGATTACATTACGTGATTCATAATAATTCTTCACGACGTTATTATTGAATAACTACGTCAAAATATTCTAATTTTAGGCATCATGTAAATAACAACACACAAACTAAACCCATTCAGCAAAACTTTTTTTACTTCCCTAACTCTCACCATTTGTAGACATTTATTATTTGACTATTTAATAGTCCTACAGCAATTAAAGCTTTGGTTGAGTGGTTGGAGAGAGTGATTTATCCTCCGATCTAATTTGTGTTAGTATTGTCTCCGAATTATCATTAAGGATGAATCCCAGGCCGTTGTCAATAACCTATTTGTATACCTCAAATGCGACATTAAAACCCAAACCAAATTTACTATAACTAATGTATAATTTAAAACATTGATTTGATTATTGATTTCTATTACACTAAAAGAATATTGGTGAGGGTTTGGGATTCACCCTAAATTATGATTCGACGACAATATTTGGCATTACAACACCCCAATTTAGGTAGTGGCGCTGATGGTAATAATCACCCCATCTTTGCCACACGCTCCCCAACAGCCCGGCGGTGTAAACCTCCAGAGTCATAACATTCGTGTGAATTTTGACTTAGAATAATATTAGAAAAAAAGTAATTCGATCTGTTATTATATAGGTACACGGGAATCAAAATCGGGGAAAGCCCTAAAATTCATGATTTTAATTGTTATTTATTCCTTTCCATATAAATCCGCATACGTATAAATGATTTATAAACTTCGATGGAATTGAAGATGAGGTAGTACATTTCACAGAAGGGTAACATAAAAAGAGAATAAAGATGATGCATCCAGAGTTGCGGCGGGAAATTAACCTGTTAGCATCACTTTTCTTTTCGGATCGTTCGTTGGGACGATATATTCTTTGGTCTGAAGCAACGCCTCCTTCCTCCTTCTTTTAGGAGGTGTTGTCTGAAGCCCCCAACTCGTAGCGTGCACTAAGTAAGTTTAACTCTCAGATCAAACATTAAAATTAGAGAATTGAGTGCATCTGAAATAATCTTCTGAGTTAAGTTTAAATTACAAATTTATTTTCTCGGACGAAATTTAGTCATGAAACTAACTCGCTACGATATAATATCTTGTTAAAAAATGATTGTATGAACTTTCAAACGGCCAAACAACCTAAAGACTTAAAAATTTTTTTTAATAAATCACTAGTTGGCGAGATTCTTTCATCTCGATAAAAATGAAATCCCTGGAAAAAAATCTCAACAAACAGCGCTAAATTAACTATATCACAAAGGTTTTTTATTTCTACTGATATTTTGTGCTTCTTCATAACATGCATGTTTTTTAGTTTTTTTTTAGAAAACGTTGGTAAGAAATCAATGAAACTTTATCTAAGAATGACGAATACTTGGAATTTTTTTTAATTAAAGTGTAAAATGATTTTTTTAAACATTTAGTTTTATACATTTTTTCAGTCCGAAACTGGAAAAGAAAAGTATTATTCAATCCTTCCTACAACACAAAAATAGAGATTCACAGCAATTTTTCAATCAATCAATTTTCGCCTTTTTTCCCCCCTTCTTTTTTTTCTCTTTTTTTTCTTTTTTAGAATCCTTGCGGCTTCTACAGAACAAATGCCTCGAAATTCTTTTGGAGCATTAAATTTAATTACGGAGTATTACAATCATTAAAGTTCAATTTTACTATCCTTTAAGACGCACAAGCAGCAATTATTCGAAAGGAAAAGAATGTTTCGTTTATTCGAAAATGTCAAACTGAGGAATTTACCTTTCGATTTCATAGGCTAATTTCCTTTTCAGAACTGACTCCAAAAGAATTTAAAACTCCCCCCCCCCCTCATTCCAAGATATCTTTTCTGATCAATATTCAGAAGCTGTAAACTTGCTCTGACTCCTAAAGAGGAAGGAATACAGTAAAAGTTTGTTTTAAATCCTGTATTTTTTTTTAACGAAATGAATGAAGAAATATTATTAAAAAAACTCTCAAAAGAGTTAAAAACGTTATTACATGTGTCTCAGCGAATTATGAATTTTTTCTTTATATTAAATAATCGCGAGATTTGCTTCCACCGTCGCTAGTTCAACTTAACAAAATTCAACTTAAAGTTTCTTTCTGTTTTCAGAGCAAAAATAAAAAGACTTTTCACTAACTTGAAATAACGAAGGTATGTAAGAAAACATACAAGAGGAATGTTGGAATAAAAAATTTAGCGTTTGTTAATTAGTTCGAGAATATTAACAGTTAAACTAGCAGTAGAAAATACCATGTAGGCCGCTCTGCAGTCCTCAAATACATAAACTATGGAGTTGCAAATCTGACGAGTTTGCCATTTTCATTTGTAATCTAACATGTGTTATTTTTTCCTCAAAATTTCTATTTGTTTGACGAAAGTTATTGTAATTAAGTGCTTTTTCTGAATTTTTTTCTTTGAATATTGAATAATTTATTGTTGTAGAAAAATTCGCCTCACGAGGTTTTCGTAGTGTAAGCTCGAGCTTGATTTGATGTCGAAAGTTACAAAAAATAATAAAAAATAATAATAAAAATTAAAATAATAATAATAAAATAATGATAATAAGTGAGAGACTATGTGTTGCCAGTTATGCACCTTAACATTTACATCGGAATTTTTAAAATTACAAAAAAGATTCGAACGAGCTTTTTGCTCGTCGAATTCAAGTTGTTATATGATATAAGTTTATATATTGTTAACAAGCAAAATTACTTGTCATTTATTAATTCTTATTTTGTCGCACATTCTGCGTTTCTAAGTTTGAATAATTTTTTTTTTTGAGGAAAAAAAAGTGTTTCTTTTAAAAGTTAGGTATTTCTTGAAATTTTTTTTGTTATGTTATAATAAATGGTAGCTGAAAACTTTGCCTGCTTCACCATTTTGTTTTTAACTGAGAAAACTGAGGTGGTTTGAGGGGAATAATATAAATTCTTTTATACAGGCAAGTGAAGAATATTTTCCGATGTATTTTTCACCCACGATGAATGAGACTAATCACGAGACGATCGGACTAATAGTGCAGAAGTTAAAAGGGTTTTCTTCCTAATATTTGCTATTCAAAAATAATAATTTTTAGACAAATAAAAAACACATTTCAATCTTTAAAATATTAACTCTTTTGATTCATGCTTAGTCTCATTTGATTAAAAGAAAAAAAAAAAAAAAATACATAGGAAACTATACCTCAATTATTTGAATAGCAATGTAAGATGCGTAAATGAGAGTGCTGGTAGGAAATTGAACTTTTGTACATAAAACGATCATAACTTCTAATTTATTAGTTCGATCATCTCGAGATTCATTCAATTCAGAGTAAAAAAATATCTATGCCTCACTTGCCTGTCTAGAAGAATTTCAATTTTCTCCCTCAAATTACCAATTTTCCTTAATATAAAGGAGAGAGTTGGAGTTTTCAGTTATCCTTTATAATAACACAACGGAGCTTTTCGCAACAAAATTATCTTCGATGAAAAAGTCTAATTTTACTAAACTAAATACTCCTGATTACTTTTCAAATTCAGGTCATCGTTTATTTCGTTATGATTCACAAAATATTATAACATAAAATTATAATATTATACTTTTTTATAAACAAAATGACCTTTTCTGTTTAAAATATCGACTTTAAAAACTATGAGGAATAAAGAGCAACCACGGGAATTGAGCGGAGCCTTATTGCAAGGACATAGCTGCCAGCTTGCATGATTGCTTAGGTATTTTTTTTCTTAGATGGAGCTACATGTATAAATCTTGATTGGTTTTTTAATATTGGATAAACAATTATTTAACCTATTCTATAATTCAAACATCTATACATATATTTCTCTTACACGGCACCAAAAAAAAAAGCCTCATTACAACTTCCCGAATGGCAACGTTAGAAAATCGACCAATGATTGCATCTAAAAATGTCACATGCCAAATCTAGCTGAGGTGGCTCAACATATAGCGTTTTTAAAAACGGAAACAATAACCAGAGTGAGCATTATCAGGTTGTTCAATTCAGCTGCGGCAAAAATAAAAATAAACAACTTAAAAAATAAAAATGCTGTTGCCAGCCATAGAATTTTTTGAAAGTTAACTTAGCAACATAAATAAAAAAAACAACTTAAAAAATAAAAATTCTGTTGCCAGCCATAGAATTTTTTGAAAGTTAACTTAGCAACATAAATCAAAATTATGATACCTGAGCGCTTGACGTAACAAATCCTTCAATTCTATAAGTGTTACCCAAATTAACAATTGCAATTTCAAATTAATATTGAAATGTACAGGTTTAGAATTTTCTACAGTGAAAAGTTTTCGGAACTTCAGTATTCAAAAAAGTATACAAAAGCTAGACGTTAAGAACGTATCCAATGAGCGAGCAAAGCGAGCATTGGATATGAACTGTTAAAGCAGTTCCGGGGGTTGGTGAGCGCAAGCGAGCAGGGGGCGGAGCCTCCTAGTATGTATATAAGACGCATTGGTCAGGCAGTTTTATTTTAAAATGCTGGCAAAGTAGCTTCGTTCTTTAGAAAATTCTTCCTATTTAAAATATTACTTTATTACCGCGACTTCTTAAAATCGTTTCCAATGACTACACAAATTGGGCAGATATTAAAATATTTGAATACATTTCGTATGAGTGCGTTTTTAAGCTTGTTCTCATTTCAGTTAAAAAAATAAGCTCATTGGGGTAGAGGAATATTTGGAGATCAAATATATTTGGAGAAGAAAGGGGCCAGCCAGACCTCCAGATCTGAATCTCATGGAGCCTATCTGGGATACTTTTATTCGAGCAACAGTTGCTGTTCGTCATCCCTCTCCAGAAAGACACCAGTGCTAAGAGCTGTCTTATTTGAAAATGTTGTTCCGAAATCTTAAATTTACTATCGGAAGATATTTGTAAAATTCGGTAGAGGGCGCTATACATCCCGTGCTCTCCATTAATGCTTTTTCTATGAGAGATTTCTCTTCACCTAATTTGTTTGCATTTTGAAGTTTTGACAAAACTCTTTCCACATTTGAAACTTCATAGTTTACTCTAACCTTCTGTGAACGTCCTTTTCTATTTATTAAAATTTAAGATTATTAATGGAGGTGAAATTTCGGGAATGAAGTATAGTTCGTTCACCAGGAGTTGGCACTTGGCTCCACCTCCTCGGAGGAAGAGTTCATTTCAGCTCGGGAGTAAGACGAGAAACGTCTCCTCGCTTGAAATTGAGACAACCCTTAATGCGCACAAACGCAAACAGTGTATTCTTTTTCAGTCAGTTACTTCGCTTCCTCATCTGCTATTATACCTTTCGTTACTTTAGCTAATTAAATATATTGCAGCAAAATGTCTCAAAAAGAACAAACTATTCACAAAAAAGAGAGAAACATCATAAAATTTATGAAGTATTTCATGTTAAAAAAATGAACATAAAGATTGCGAAATAAATATTTTTTGTCATATGATCGCCAAATAGCAACCTTGTTCAGGATTGTCACATCCTTCTTCCAAAAATAGCGACATAGTATCGTCAAATACCACGTGATGAAGGTGGAGCTAAGTGCCAATTCCTGATGAACGAACTATACCTTCTAGAAATCCGTTTCTCATGAAAACTCATTCAGCAAATCTTTATTTTTGAGAACACGTGACGGAGCTATACATTTCAAGTTTCCAAAAGAAATAATAAGCAAATATTTTCTTTCATTATGAAATGTGTTATAATCAGAGAATATGAAAATACACAAAACAAAATTTGCGAAAAGAGAGTAGACCACGCCTCTCCACTCACCAATCAGAACGTAACTTACAGTCTTTTTTGCTTTCTTTTGTGGTTGAAAATGGTTTTTATTTTTTTTCTCGCTCGTTTTCCCCCCGCAAGTAATGTGTTAATTTCAGGCACCCCCATTTTTACAATGATAAATAATTCAATAACTTATACCAAATTAAAAATTAATCTTATTACTTTTAATCTATTTTTTTATTTAATTAAACGCTTTAAAACAAATGTTTCGTTTAACTATTTGTTTATTATATTATAAAGCAATCATATAATAATAACTTATAGTGCAGCGCGTTTAATGATTAAGAAAGTTAGTCATAGTTTTACGTTTATTAAATAGTAAATGTGGTTAATTTATTTTTTTGTAACTGTTTTTTCTTCTTCTTTTTTTTACATTTAAAAAGTAAATTTTATGTAAAGTTATGTTTAGTCAACGTATGCAATTAAAAAAAAAAAAAAACTGCATGCGATAATAAAACTGTTCCTTTCCCGTAAAATCAGATATAAATATTTTCTCATAGTATTTTCACCTTTGTTGTAATTTGGTTTGTTGTAATGTATATTTGCATGTAAATTTTTATAAAATTTAATCTTACTGAACTGTATGTTTTAGTTCTTTAATATCACTCTCTATTTTTAATGTTTATAGTGAGGATTAATAATAATTAAAGGGACGGGATTATTATTAATAATTATTCGCAATTTATTTTCCGTTTTGCAACTTATCAGCTGTTCAGCTTTATAATTTTTATTAAAAATATTTTTTTTCCATACTATTCAAGATTTAAAAAATAATACAACGATTATTCAACTGGCGATTAATTAGAACATTAACAAATCGACTCAGTAAACAATAAATATAAAAGAGAAACAGTTCATTATTGAACTCATTATCAAAATCAATAAAAAAATTGTGATCGTTGAAAGGCGGTTACGGTTTAGCTATTGGCAAAATGATTATTGTCTAATTTTTTTCCTTACCCTCTTTACTTGTGATATTCACTTGAATTTATATTGATCCAGTTTGAACTGTAGGTTAGAATTTCTGACTCTTAATTAAAACAAAAAGTATCGTTCAAATGATGAAATTCTCTTTTATTCACAACTCAAGAAGTATTTAAGGAATCTCTCTGGCCCCATATCTCAAAAATAAACTCACCAACTAAATGCATAACAAAATTAAAAGTGAAAAAGAGAAATCTGAAAAAAATATTAAACAGCAGCGGTCGCCATAGCAACGCATACAATGACGACGCATGCGCACTGTTTACTATTACTCTTGAACACAGTTGAAAAGTGTAATGACATCCAAATATGGTGCGCACGCCACCAAACCGAAAACAACAGCCATTTTGCCAATGGGTAATAATCAAACTTTCCCCAGCTGATCAACATCATGTAAATTCTCAATTTTTTTCTATTTCTATTTTTCGTTAGATTTAAATATTAATGTTTTATTTTCCCATGGAGTAAATTTTCGTAACTGTTAATTATAATGCAGAATTTTGAAAATACGTTTCTTTTTTTTTTCACAGCGTTAAAAGATTTAAATGAACATTTTTTTTTTTTATTCTTTGCAAATTTAATTTTCACAACTGTACAGCATCATGTATGTTCTCGAAAAGGAATCGAAAGGATCTTCGTATCACTTGTTTTAATTATTCATGTTTTATTTTCCCATTTTTGACTTTCCAGAACTATTCAACTTCATATGGTTGTCCGAAAAGATACTTTTTGACAAGACATTTAAACATTCTTGTTTTTCTCCCATATATATATATATATATATATATATATATATATATATATATATATATATATATATATATATATATATATATATATATATATATATATATATATATATATATACAATATATATATGTAATAAAAGGGCTAAAATCCCTGTTATCAGTGTCATAGATAGCTTAAATAATGCAGACGTAAGCCATCATACGTTCTAAAATGGTTTATTAACGGTAGGTTGGTATTGATAACAGTTCACATCCGCTCTCCACAGGGGAGGGGGTGGACAAGACTTCTGACAATTCTGGAACAACTTATCAGGATCACAACATGATGAAAAGGACAAGCGAAAACCATTGCTCTCACATTTTATACTAACACATATTGGAGTAAAAAGGCACAGTCTTTGACTGCTGTCTTTGATCATTTACTGTTTCCTTATATGGAAGTGAAAAGGGGGAGAGATTCTAAAAATAACTCAATCGTATGTTATTAGCCTTGACTTCCCAAAATAGAATCTCTCTACGCTTATTCTTTAACAAAGACATTTTATGAAAATGAAAGAGTTTTAATTCTTTTATTAATACAAAAGTATCTATTATAATTTTGTATTACATCCCCCCCAAAAAAAATTTTTGGTGAGCCAAAATAAAAATAATTTAGACTCTTTTTTCTTTTTTGAATTTAAAAAATTTAGGTTGGTATGACTGTTCCTTTTCACTACCACAAATAAAATTTTTTCAATTATCTGTAAAAAAAAAAAACAACTATATACAATGACAATAATAAAAACATGATAATACACTTTATCTGTTTAGGCAACTAAACAGAAAGAAAAATGAAACATATTTTTATAACTAATCTACTAAAATTTTAAAAACTTTTTTTCACACAAAAATATACAAAATTTTTATGGAAACGAACTGGACAACAAGTGTCTTTACTCAGAATTTAAGATTCTGTATGGTTAAAGGGTTTATATACTAGATGAAATATAACTATTCTACTAAAATTTTCAAAAATTTTTCACACAAAAATATACAAAATTTTTATGGAAACGAACTGGACAATAAGTGTCTTTACTCAGAATTTAAGATTCTGTATGGTTAAAGGGTTTATATACTAGATGAAATATAACTATTCTACTAAAATTTTCAAAAATTTTTCACACAAAAATATACAAAATTTTTATGGAAACGAACTGGACAGCAAGTGTCTTTAATCAGAATTTAAGATTCTGTATGGTTACTGGGGTTATTTACTTTATAAAATTCTGTATTCCCCGTTAAAATGGAGAAAAACAGAATTTCATGAAGCATCGTGATACTGAGAGATCCAGAGTGGATAAAACAAAAATAGTTTAGACAATTTTTTCTCATTGTGTTGAGAAAAAAAAGTTCTAGTTACTTCGCCCTCACTCCCAACTGATACTGAGGTAAACACCTTCACACAACGCGATTCGGATCACTTCTTCCCTTGAAGAAAGTGATAATTTTTCTTTTGGACACTATTCATGATTTAATTTTAACATTTGTGGGTTGTGATATTTCCTAAGCTTCGATACGTGTACTACTTCAAAACTTTGTTTACTTAAACTTTTCTTTTTATTTAAGTCCACATTTTCTAATTTGTTCTCTTTTTTTTTTTTTTCCGTCGATTTTGACCTGATAATGTATGCACCCATTACCTAGTTCTATCTTCGAATCATTTGAAATTTTTGGACATTCTTTCTTTTTCCTATTTTTCCTGTTCTTTTTATTTTTGTTACCCCTCACATTATTTTTATTTCAAAATGTTTACTTTTATTGAAACATCTTAAACTTTTATTTATTTTTTTCCCCACCATTTTTGACCTTAACATTTTTAGAGTTCTGCTGTCTAATGTGCAAAGATAAGTTGTCATTGTTAGAATTAGCAGAGGTGATCAATCTCTTACCAAATTGAGTAACAACTGGCCCGATACAATCAATAAACAAACAAAAATCTTTGCAAGTTTGCAACCCTACTAAAGCATTTAGTAACTCAGTATCAAGTATAAAAAACTTAGCTGAGTTAACAATTTCGCCTATCGTAATAAGGGGAAACTCACAAATTTTGTTAAGTGTGAACTGTCCTTTTGTTTGGGTAACATTTAATTTTTCACACTTTTAAATAGGAATCTTTAATTTTAACACCAAATCATTTGGTATTATATTCAATGTTGACCCGGTATCAACATTCAATAATATCTCTTTGTTTACATTCTTATTTTTATTTTTTTTTGGGCGTCCATTTAAGTATTTATTTTCCACTTTATATCCATTTAGATATTTATTTTCCACTTTATATCCATTTACGTATTTATTTTCAACTTTATATCCGGATATTATTAATTGCTATTAGATATTTGTCATATTTTGGATGTTTGCTTCAACCACATTATAAGGGTTGTTTACACACGAGGAGCCCAAGTGAAATTGATTCAAAAGTCCTTTCTTCTGGCAATATTTACATTGATTTATTGGGATCTCCTGTGTTGTATGATGTATTTTGGGTATTGTCACATTCGGGTTTACATTTGTATTTCTAGGACAAGCCGGAGCTTTATGTCCTGGTGCATTACATTTAAAGCACCTAATGTCATATTTTGGGTTTTCCATTTTCTTCATATATGGTCCCTTGTTATTTTGAAATTTATTTTTATCTAAGTAACTTTTAATTTTTTCATAAATTTTAAGTTTTTGTTTAAATTCAAAAAGATTATTGGCTCCAGAAAGAATTGATTTATTATTTGTTTGGTCTGGTATTCCTTGAATTATGTAAGTGATTAGAGCTAAGTCATCAATATCACTTTGAGTGGCAATTTCTTTCATTTTAAGGAAATACTCTTGAAGAGTTTCATTATATCTTTGTTTTCTTTTTTGCAACATTGCATGTATTTCTGCACTATTACAATTAAGTCCAAATTCTTCAAGCAAAAGATTTTTTAATTTTTCATATGAATTTAAACAACTTTCACTTCTTATTAATGTTAAGGCATCCCTTTAAACATCTTTTTGCAAATAAAAATTTTTGCATATCAGACAATTTAAATAAATTGGCATGAGTTTCAAAATTTTCAAACCAAGAATTAATATTTTCGTGTTTTTCTCCTTTAAACATAGGAGTAACTGCTTCAATATCCGAAAAATTTACTATTAATTTTGTTTCTGATTCTCTATTCTTTATATCCTTGCTAGAATTTTGACTATAGGATGCCATATCATTATCAGTAAAAACATGAGTTTGTACTTCTTTATCAACATATATTTTGGTATTTAAACAAACTTGTGTAAATTGACTTACATAAGTTTTAATTGGCAAATGTGGTTCAAAATCAGTTTGAGTTTGTTTACATTGAAACTGATTAGTTTCATCCTCATCTTCAGAGAGATTTTCCATTACTATCGAATTTTTTAAGTATTCAAAATCACATAAATAAGTTAAAATATGTTTTGCAATTTCGTTTTTATTTCCCTCACTGGAAATACTTAGGATGTCTGAAATTTTGACTAATTCCGAAAAATTAAAATTATCACAAATTTCTTTCAGTTTATTTAAAAATTCTTCATCGTTAGGTTCAAAATAAAATTCTGAAAAATTTAGAATTTTGTTACGGTTTAATCTAGAAAAATCATTAGGAAACAAAAATTTAAATAATAACTTAATTTTGTTTGCCTTCACTAATTTAATTGACGTTTGAACCACATCTATTTCTTTTAAAAACATTTTAAATGCACTATAAAGAACAAGATATCATCATAATTTATAAAGAAAAATGCAATATAAAAACGAGAAATGCACTTTAACTCTTAATAATTTTCTCAATCCAATTATTGAAATAAAAATGTTAGAATACTACTCATAACTAATATCACTAAAATATTTGATCATAAGAGTGAGAAAGAAAAATATGAGAGGAAAAAAAATATATATATCTACAGTATTTTCTCCTTTCCATTTGTTAGCACTTCGACCTTCATTTTGTTTTTGTTTTTCACTCGCCAAATTTTTCTACGACCTTCCTGAGAAAGGAACTTTTAATAAAGAAGTAAAAAGCTCCTCTATAAATTTAATATACATCGCGCACATAAATGGTGTTTCTTTCACAATATGACTTTCTTTGTTGAAGAGAAAAAAAAAAAATAGCATCATTTTTTTTCCATTCATTCGCACATTCACTTTTGTTTTCACATAAATCTTCGGGATTTCAAACACGCGCACATATCACTGATGTTAACAGCAGCTTTTTAATGAAAGGAACTTTTAATAAAGGATCAAAAAGCTCCTCTATAAATTCAAAATCACTTTCTTGGTCACTCGGCGCCGAATCACTACCATGGATGATGTTTCTTCCAACTTAGAGGCACTAATCTTAGACATCAAACGCTTTCATAGATGTGACAAGCTCGAGCCAATGTCAACATTCCACTGGCGATGAGGTACAGGTATTGGGACAGACGGGAACCGAAAAGGCGACTTTTTCTTTTTCTCTCAGCGTGTGTGATTAGAAACTTCCTTCCTTCAACTTAGGGAATTCTGACGATTCTCTTTTTTTCTCCCCGCGTGTGATGGATGGGGAAAATTTCAACGTAGCAGTCAGTCTCCGCTACGCTTATTTCCAGAGATAGAAAAGCGTAAATTTCCTCTGCAAGTAACAATCCTGGCGTCTTGTAATTAAAGGGCTAAAATCCCTGTTATCAGTGTTATAGATAGCTTAAATAATGCAGTCGTAAGCCATCATACGTTCTAAAATGGTTTATTAACGGTAGGTTGGTATTGATAACAGTTCACATCCGCTCTCCACAGGGGAGGGGGTGGACAAGACTTCTGACAATTCTGGAACAACTTATCAGGATCACAACATGATGAAAAGGACATGCGAAAACCATTGCTCTCACATTTTATACTAACACATATTGGAGTAAAAAGGCACAGTCTTTGACATACTTGTATTCTTACGCATTAAAAAAATCATTTACTGCTTCCTTATATGGAAGTGAAAAGGGGGAGAGATTCTAAAAATAACTCAATCATATGTTATTAGCCTTGACTTCCCAAAATAGAATCTCTCTACGCTTATTCTTTAACAAAGACATTTTATGAAAATGAAAGAGTTTTAATTCTTTTATTAATACAAAAGTATCTATTATAATTTTGTATTACATCCCCCCCAAAAAAAATTTTTGGTGAGCCAAAATAAAAATAATTTAGACTCTTTTTTCTTTTTTGAATTTAAAAAATTTAGGTTGGTATGACTGTTCCTTTTCACTACCACAAATAAAATTTTTTCAATTATCTGTAAAAAAAAAAAACAACTATATACAATGACAATAATAAAAACATGATAATACACTTTATCTGTTTAGGCAACTAAACAGAAAGAAAAATGAAACATATTTTTATAACTAATCTACTAAAATTTTAAAAACTTTTTTTCACACAAAAATATACAAAATTTTTATGGAAACGAACTGGACAACAAGTGTCTTTACTCAGAATTTAAGATTCTGTATGGTTAAAGGGTTTATATACTAGATGAAATATAACTATTCTACTAAAATTTTCAAAAATTTTTCACACAAAAATATACAAAATTTTTATGGAAACGAACTGGACAATAAGTGTCTTTACTCAGAATTTAAGATTCTGTATGGTTAAAGGGTTTATATACTAGATGAAATATAACTATTCTACTAAAATTTTCAAAAATTTTTCACACAAAAATATACAAAATTTTTATGGAAACGAACTGGACAGCAAGTGTCTTTAATCAGAATTTAAGATTCTGTATGGTTACTGGGGTTATTTACTTTATAAAATTCTGTATTCCCCGTTAAAATGGAGAAAAACAGAATTTCATGAAGCATCGTGATACTGAGAGATCCAGAGTGGATAAAACAAAAATAGTTTAGACAATTTTTTCTCATTGTGTTGAGAAAAAAAAGTTCTAGTTACTTCGCCCTCACTCCCAACTGATACTGAGGTAAACACCTTCACACAACGCGATTCGGATCACTTCTTCCCTTGAAGAAAGTGATAATTTTTCTTTTGGACACTATTCATGATTTAATTTTAACATTTGTGGGTTGTGATATTTCCTAAGCTTCGATACGTGTACTACTTCAAAACTTTGTTTACTTAAACTTTTCTTTTTATTTAAGTCCACATTTTCTAATTTGTTCTCTTTTTTTTTTTTTTCCGTCGATTTTGACCTGATAATGTATGCACCCATTACCTAGTTCTATCTTCGAATCATTTGAAATTTTTGGACATTCTTTCTTTTTCCTATTTTTCCTGTTCTTTTTATTTTTGTTACCCCTCACATTATTTTTATTTCAAAATGTTTACTTTTATTGAAACATCTTAAACTTTTATTTATTTTTTTCCCCACCATTTTTGACCTTAACATTTTTAGAGTTCTGCTGTCTAATGTGCAAAGATAAGTTGTCATTGTTAGAATTAGCAGAGGTGATCAATCTCTTACCAAATTGAGTAACAACTGGCCCGATACAATCAATAAACAAACAAAAATCTTTGCAAGTTTGCAACCCTACTAAAGCATTTAGTAACTCAGTATCAAGTATAAAAAACTTAGCTGAGTTAACAATTTCGCCTATCGTAATAAGGGGAAACTCACAAATTTTGTTAAGTGTGAACTGTCCTTTTGTTTGGGTAACATTTAATTTTTCACACTTTTAAATAGGAATCTTTAATTTTAACACCAAATCATTTGGTATTATATTCAATGTTGACCCGGTATCAACATTCAATAATATCTCTTTGTTTACATTCTTATTTTTATTTTTTTTTGGGCGTCCATTTAAGTATTTATTTTCCACTTTATATCCATTTAGATATTTATTTTCCACTTTATATCCATTTACGTATTTATTTTCAACTTTATATCCGGATATTATTAATTGCTATTAGATATTTGTCATATTTTGGATGTTTGCTTCAACCACATTATAAGGGTTGTTTACACACGAGGAGCCCAAGTGAAATTGATTCAAAAGTCCTTTCTTCTGGCAATATTTACATTGATTTATTGGGATCTCCTGTGTTGTATGATGTATTTTGGGTATTGTCACATTCGGGTTTACATTTGTATTTCTAGGACAAGCCGGAGCTTTATGTCCTGGTGCATTACATTTAAAGCACCTAATGTCATATTTTGGGTTTTCCATTTTCTTCATATATGGTCCCTTGTTATTTTGAAATTTATTTTTATCTAAGTAACTTTTAATTTTTTCATAAATTTTAAGTTTTTGTTTAAATTCAAAAAGATTATTGGCTCCATAAAGAATTGATTTATTATTTGTTTGGTCTGGTATTCCTTGAATTATGTAAGTGATTAGAGCTAAGTCATCAATATCACTTTGAGTGGCAATTTCTTTCATTTTAAGGAAATACTCTTGAAGAGTTTCATTATATCTTTGTTTTCTTTTTTGCAACATTGCATGTATTTCTGCACTATTACAATTAAGTCCAAATTCTTCAAGCAAAAGATTTTTTAATTTTTCATATGAATTTAAACAACTTTCACTTCTTATTAATGTTAAGGCATCCCTTTAAACATCTTTTTGCAAATAAAAATTTTTGCATATCA
Source organism: Parasteatoda lunata (assembly GCA_949128135.1). Lineage (NCBI taxonomy): Eukaryota > Metazoa > Arthropoda > Arachnida > Araneae > Theridiidae > Parasteatoda > Parasteatoda lunata. Next base: position 113,615,488 of record OX421975.1, read on the forward strand.
GACAATTTAAATAAATTGGCATGAGTTTCAAAATTTTCAAACCAAGAATTAATATTTTCGTGTTTTTCTCCTTTAAACATAGGAGTAACTGCTTCAATATCCGAAAAATTTACTATTAATTTTGTTTCTGATTCTCTATTCTTTATATCCTTGCTAGAATTTTGACTATAGGATGCCATATCATTATCAGTAAAAACATGAGTTTGTACTTCTTTATCAACATATATTTTGGTATTTAAACAAACTTGTGTAAATTGACTTACATAAGTTTTAATTGGCAAATGTGGTTCAAAATCAGTTTGAGTTTGTTTACATTGAAACTGATTAGTTTCATCCTCATCTTCAGAGAGATTTTCCATTACTATCGAATTTTTTAAGTATTCAAAATCACATAAATAAGTTAAAATATGTTTTGCAATTTCGTTTTTATTTCCCTCACTGGAAATACTTAGGATGTCTGAAATTTTGACTAATTCCGAAAAATTAAAATTATCACAAATTTCTTTCAGTTTATTTAAAAATTCTTCATCGTTAGGTTCAAAATAAAATTCTGAAAAATTTAGAATTTTGTTACGGTTTAATCTAGAAAAATCATTAGGAAACAAAAATTTAAATAATAACTTAATTTTGTTTGCCTTCACTAATTTAATTGACGTTTGAACCACATCTATTTCTTTTAAAAACATTTTAAATGCACTATAAAGAACAAGATATCATCATAATTTATAAAGAAAAATGCAATATAAAAACGAGAAATGCACTTTAACTCTTAATAATTTTCTCAATCCAATTATTGAAATAAAAATGTTAGAATACTACTCATAACTAATATCACTAAAATATTTGATCATAAGAGTGAGAAAGAAAAATATGAGAGGAAAAAAAATATATATATCTACAGTATTTTCTCCTTTCCATTTGTTAGCACTTCGACCTTCATTTTGTTTTTGTTTTTCACTCGCCAAATTTTTCTACGACCTTCCTGAGAAAGGAACTTTTAATAAAGAAGTAAAAAGCTCCTCTATAAATTTAATATACATCGCGCACATAAATGGTGTTTCTTTCACAATATGACTTTCTTTGTTGAAGAGAAAAAAAAAAAATAGCATCATTTTTTTTCCATTCATTCGCACATTCACTTTTGTTTTCACATAAATCTTCGGGATTTCAAACACGCGCACATATCACTGATGTTAACAGCAGCTTTTTAATGAAAGGAACTTTTAATAAAGGATCAAAAAGCTCCTCTATAAATTCAAAATCACTTTCTTGGTCACTCGGCGCCGAATCACTACCATGGATGATGTTTCTTCCAACTTAGAGGCACTAATCTTAGACATCAAACGCTTTCATAGATGTGACAAGCTCGAGCCAATGTCAACATTCCACTGGCGATGAGGTACAGGTATTGGGACAGACGGGAACCGAAAAGGCGACTTTTTCTTTTTCTCTCAGCGTGTGTGATTAGAAACTTCCTTCCTTCAACTTAGGGAATTCTGACGATTCTCTTTTTTTCTCCCCGCGTGTGATGGATGGGGAAAATTTCAACGTAGCAGTCAGTCTCCGCTACGCTTATTTCCAGAGATAGAAAAGCGTAAATTTCCTCTGCAAGTAACAATCCTGGCGTCTTGTAATTAAAGGGCTAAAATCCCTGTTATCAGTGTTATAGATAGCTTAAATAATGCAGTCGTAAGCCATCATACGTTCTAAAATGGTTTATTAACGGTAGGTTGGTATTGATAACAGTTCACATCCGCTCTCCACAGGGGAGGGGGTGGACAAGACTTCTGACAATTCTGGAACAACTTATCAGGATCACAACATGATGAAAAGGACATGCGAAAACCATTGCTCTCACATTTTATACTAACACATATTGGAGTAAAAAGGCACAGTCTTTGACATACTTGTATTCTTACGCATTAAAAAAATCATTTACTGCTTCCTTATATGGAAGTGAAAAGGGGGAGAGATTCTAAAAATAACTCAATCGTATGTTATTAGCCTTGACTTCCCAAAATAGAATCTCTCTACGCTTATTCTTTAACAAAGACATTTTATGAAAACGAAAGAGTTTTAATTTTTTTATTAATACAAAAGTATTATAATTTTTGTATTACACACACACACACACACACACATATATATATATATATATATATATATATATATATATATATATATATATATATATATATATATATATATATATATATATACATACATTTTTTTACAACCGTCGTTGAACAGCCGACCCAATTTGTGAGTTTACGACTACTAATGTTCAACTCCGTAGCCTTGTAATTTTGAACCCAATCCAGAAAACAAGGAAACTCCTGGATCAAGTATAGGGAGAAATTTGCATGGAGGACATTTTGATGGAACTAACCCGCATTTGCGTGACATGGAGAGGAAAACCACGCGAACCTCCCACGGTTAGCCTAACGGCAAAGGGGACTCTAACCAATGAGCTGCCTACCACTGAGGATATTTCACGTCAGCACTGTGGTTGGTGCAAGCCGGATTCGGAATTCGTTTCGACCAGCTATCGCTGGGATTCGAACCCGGTTCACCTTATTGAAAGGCGGACGCTCTATCCCCTGAGCCATCACGACTCATGATGATGATATATTTGTCCAATTTTCTTTTATTTTCTTTTATATAGTACCACTAGATTTAAATATCTATGTTATCTTTTCACGTTTCGTTAACTTTCTTAACCGTTCATCACTATGCGTATTTTCGAAAATATGTTACATTTTTTCACAGAACTAACAAAGTTAATTGTACATATTTTGTTTTATTATTTGCAAATTTAATTTTCACTACTGTGTATGCCTATTGTCACGTCAAAATGTTGCCTTCACAGTGTCAACGGCTTTTATTTCATATTTTAATTTTCCCACTCGAAAAATGTTCACGATTTTTCAGCATCATATGATGATACATTTCTTAGTTTTTTTAATTTTTTTTCATATAGTATTGCTAGATTTAAATATTAATGTTACATATTCACATTTTTTAAATTTTGATCATATTGTGCATTCATCATATTGTGCATTTTGGAAAATACGTTTCATTTTTTTCCCACGGTGCTAATAGAGTTAAATGCACAGTTTTTTTAATTGCAAATTTACTTTTCACAATTGTACAACAACATGCATATTCTCGAAAAGGCATTTATTTTATATTAGTATTTATTTTAGTATTTTATATTGTATAGTATATATCGACATATGCAACATGCATATCCTCGAATTTTTTGTAGCTTTTTCAGTTGCTTTAGCTATATTTTATTTTCCAATTTTAAAGTTTCCGCACCTATTCAGCATCATGTGTTTATAAGTTTTCGAGTAATTACCGTTAAAAAGATATTCAATAAATTTTATGTAAAACTGTGTCCATTTAACACATATAATCTTACTATATATAAAAATCTAATGATGGTGTCGCAATTTCGTGAGTTTTCATTGGCCGCGAAATCACGTGAAGGGATCCAGTTTTTCCTCATTCATTTAAATATTGTTTTGGTTGTCATCAGCATAAAATTAATAATAGTCGTAAAGGTATTCGCGATCGCAACGAACTATAGGGGGCGTTGTTGTATGTGCCGAATCCCTGCGATTTCCATATGAACAGTCATTCAGTTACACTGGAGACGTCTTTAATATAGCATGTAGCAATGTAACGTTCCATCTTTATTGTGACTGATTAAATTAAAAAAAGAAAAATGTTTGTTTTCTTTCTTATGCAAACGAAAACAAAATGATATCTCTTTTTTTTTTTTTTTTTAGAGAAGGAACATCCAGAACACATCTGAAAAATATTTGTAAATAAAGAGAAAAAAATAGGTATATTCTTATAAGAGTTCAAACCTAATGCCTGAGAAATAGTTTTACTAAATTTAATGGTATAACATGAAAGGCCCATTTAAATTTTAACGTAAAATAAAGAATGCTTACGAAACAAAACAAAAAAAAAGAACCATTCTTTTTTTTGTCGCCATTTTTTAGTGTTACGAAAATGCGTCTTTGGGACTTGCCAAAAACAAAACAAGATGCAATTTTATTTTTTTAGAAGCGAAATATTTTATGGAGTGAAATATAACGAAAATATACCAATGTCCATAAGATGAAACTTTATCTTAGTAAACGTCCGTTTTGGAAATGTTATTTCATTTTGAATCTTATTTATTAGAGCTCATAATGGCTATAGAATCAGGTGAGAGAAAAGTTTGTTTTGAATCTATGCTAAACTCTATATCGGCCCATTTTCCACCGAAATCCGATTGACTACTTTGATTTTAAACAAAGTGTTTCATTTTAAGATTTTTTCCAAAAAGTTTAAGTGTAGATTGGCGGCACTTAAAAATCTGCCAAATCTGTAGCTGTGGTTAATACGCAAGTACCGAATTTTTCTTCCATACTATTCTGAATCATATTACTTCAAATATTAGAATATGCAAGGAGTATACATAAACACATAATTTAATACCATTTAATTTTTCAAAAAAGGTATTTTGACAACAATTTTATCAAAAAATTATAAACTAAAAAACGTAAAATAAAGAATTCTTAGGATAAAAACGATTTTAAAAATTCCTCATTTTTCAATAAAAACTTTCGTATTGTTTCTTTTTTTTAATTCTTATAGTATTTAATCAGACGTAAAAAAACCATTCTGTAGAGAACTATCATCAAGTAAGAAAAAAAAATTTTTACAAGCAAATTTTTTATTATAAAAATCATAACACTTACCTGATTTATAAGTCCAGAGAATTCCAAAATGATATGTTCTTTGTTTGAAAACTTTATTCTCAAATAATATACACATAGTTTATCCCTTCATTACTTTTAGGTAACATACCACACATCAAAATTTTATAATTGTAAGATCTCGATATGAATTTTAATATGTAGCTTAAAAACAGAATAGATGAATACTAGTTGAAATTCTTTCAAAACTGAAAAACACTTACCTAGAAAACGATAAAAAATATATTTATAATCAGCACAAAAGATACTTTTTCAAGTAATTCGGATTATTCTTTATTGTTGTTTTCTGAATTATGTGGATACAGAAATATATACTATTCTATGAAGAAGAATATTCTATAACTATTACAGTTCTGTATGGAATTCATCGGAACACATTTATTCATTGGAATGACGAAAGCAATGTTGACTTCATTTTAACTTGTAATGAATTGAAGACAGAAAAATTATTTTACCGCAATACACACATCTGTAACAGCAAGTGATCATGAAATCATTTTATGTTGTTGGTAATGGAAAGGTAAAAATTATTGAGAAGTTGTTCTTCAAATGCTTGGCATGTTCTGGCTAGTTTTTTCCAAGTTCTTCTACTTTTTCCTTAGGGAAATTTTGCTTCTAAGAAAATGGCGTCCGTCATTGCCAAAGGTTATAAGGGAACTAATGGTTACAGGCTCTCGCTAGAGGGCGTATCGACCGCTGCGATCGCGAATTGTTTTTCTTTAAATATTTTTGTATCCCTAATTTAAACTTATTTTCCAGTACTGCTATTATTAGCGAGAATATTAAATTATGTTTGTGAACTCATCAAATTTGTTTAAACAATATAATGTTATAAGAATATAAATGTTATTTTAAAAAATGATTACTTCGAAAAATCACTTCCGTTCATCAAGAGATCCAAATGTTTATAATACCAATAAATAGTAATATTTGGACTTGGGAAGTAGAGGCACAAGAGTAAGCAAACAGAATTCCTTTTAGTACATATATGTTAAGTGAATAATTTTAACTTATGTAGAAAAACTGTTTTCTGCCAAGAAAAGACAATTATTGCGAAGCAATCATCGGGGTTGGTGAGCGGCAGCGAACAGGGGGTTTAGCCCCCTAGTAAATTTAATAACGCACAAGTTATTCAGATTAAACTTATCCTAAGAGATTCGGTAGGGAAATTATTTGAGGAGTATTGTGAGAGGTTAAATATTTTTAGAAAAAATTATTATTACACAAAGTTTTTGTAATTTATTATAAAATAGTTTTTATCTTTCAAAGGAACAGCCTGCCTTGTGTTGAGAATTTTTTTCATACCTTTCAAGAAGTTTTGATGGCCGTTTAAAATATTTACTTTGAAAAAATGATTGTTTACTTCAACTTTTAACCATCTCAAGATGCCCATTAATTACCATGGTGTTATTTATTATGCCTTTTTAACCATTAACTCAGTTTATGATATTATTTTTTTTATCTATGGTAAAATAAGAGTTTTGCGCTTGTTTTGCTCCTTTTTTGTCAATCCTATAATACTTTTTCACATTGTAATCTAATGAAATTTTACATGACAAAATACAAAATTTGAGCAAAATTAGCCGAATAAAATTCCTGGGAAATCAAATTTTAAAAATATGAATCTTATAAATTAAATTTCTCAGGTGCTTTTGAACCGATTTTACTCAAATTTAGTATTTTGTTCAACTTTGTATCGTTGTTATTAATATTATTTTATTTTCTGTTTTTTATGGTTTTCGTCTTGATATTTCCAGAATCTAAAGATCGGAATCATTATAAAGGAAAGTTTTGTGCTCGTTCATTAATCATATTTTTTATTGAATTACTTGCTTTCTCTTAAAAATATCATTTTTAAAAATTTTCTTTTGTTATTTTTTATTTGTTTATTATTTTTTTTTATTATTTTGTATGTGAATGTGTAAATTCTGACATGTTTTTACATAATTAACTGTATTAATAAAAGTTTACAGTCTATTATGTAAATGAGAAATATCTCAAAAATATAGTTCGAGAACATTTTTGTTATTAAACTTAGACCCCCAAAATTACATAATTAGTAACCATTTATTTTCGAAATGTGACATTTATAAATTACTGTTTTGAGCATAGTTAACTGAAAAGCATTGTTTAAGCAAGGAAAAAAAAAAAAAAAAAAAAAAACATGCGTGATAAAGTTGAGCAGTCGTAAGCTGTGAAACCTTTTGTGTCGTTTCACTCCTATGTCTGAGTCTGTGTTTGTAGATACACAATCAAAATAAAAGTACAAAATTCAAGATGAAATCGAAATAAATTAAAAAAAAAAAAAGCAGATCGGGTAGGATAAAAAAAAAAAAAGAAGTTAGTGTTCATGAAACAGCATGCTAATAGACGATTTATCTAAATTCCATTTTTTTTAAAGTTAAAATAATATGGAGCATGTGATTAGAATCCTTAAATGCAGGAGTCTGTTCAGACATTTTGTGAAAGGTCCGTTTTTGTAAAATTGTGAAAAAATGACTCGTAATTTGTGAATATAAAATAAACGTTAAGTCTCATTTTTTCAATCAGGGTCCGCTTTTGTGAATTTGTGCAAATAGGGTCCGTTATTGCAAAAAAACTCTTTCAAGGAGTTTTTAAATTGTAAAGACATACAAGATTATGCTCAACACTGCAAAATCATAATTAAAAAAATTAAATTTTAAAAAATAAGCAGCAATTGCTGCTATTAAATTAGAGATGTGACGTACAAATATTTGGTATTTAGCCTATACTGCTGAACGCAGAATATTCATTTCGGACGAATAAAGGAAGAAGCTTCTGCGAAGACAAAACTTAGTTCGTTTGCTTTTGTTTTTCTTCCCCCCCTTCCTGGGAAGGGTTTATTCGATTAACAAAACAATAATGAATATAAACAAAGTTGTGAAGGGTCCGACTAAAAGATAAATTATTTTGTGAAGGGTCCGTTTTTAAGTTAAAATATTTTGTGAAGGGTCCGTTTTTATGAAAAGATATTTTGTGAAGGGTCCGTTCCCAAATTTCTTCTAAACAGACCCCTCAAATGGAAGAGTAAATAATTAATACTCAAACCTAAAATTTAACAAATGAAATAATGATTGTAATGTATGAAGCAGAAAAAAATGGTAAAATTATTTTTATGATAAAATGTCGTAGGTCTTTTGATTTTCCTTTGCTTATATATTTATTACGTGTGTGTGTGTTAAAATATAAAAAATAAAAATCGAAAAATTCTCAGATTAATACAAAATAGCACCACCCTATAAGGCTTAGCATGTTTGTTGAGTCTTCCGAATTCATTTGCTGTTTGTTTAGTTGAAATTTAAATTGAAAAACCGCGGTTATATTGTTAACACTATAAGTATAATATTATTGGATGGCGCACTTTTTCAAGCTTAGGCGTCAATCGAAAGTAGTGACCCGGATGTCTTACAACGAATTTTAATCCCTATCGCCATCAGTGCTTAGCTTTACACGGTCCTAGTTCTATCTCCACAACAGTAACATTTCATTTGAAGTAGCTTAGAAAATTTTATTTAAAAAACCAATGATTTTTAATTTTTTCTTGGATATTTCTATAAATATTAATATGTAACCCTCCTAGGCATTTTTGGTGAGTCTTTTCCGGCCTCAGATGGGGCTATTTTTTCTTATTTAAGCGATTAATTTCTAATGTTCCATTGATTTAGGCTTATGGTACATGACCGCCATTCTCTCAATGCTATTTTTACATTTCTTTTTATCGTTAATTTTAATTTTCCTTTCTTCAATTATAATAACTCATTCATTATTTATTTTATTTCTCTTGTACATGATTTTTTTCCAAATTCACAATTTTCAGATCTAATTGCTATTTATATATAGACATTAATTTTATTATTGAGATATCAATGTTATAGGTTTTCGCTATGCTAACTTTCGCCATTTTGAGTACGTTGACTTTGATTCTTGTTTTAATATGATTACTATACATTAATTCTAAGATTTTTTTGCTTTTATTTTATCCTTTTCTGCTAGATAACTGTCTTATTTTTATCTCATCTCATTGATTTTATATATTTTTTAAAAGTTACATCACTTTTCGAAATTTTTTGTCGATTCTCTCCATTTGAAAATCAAAATAAACTATATGACGAAAAATACAGTTTTATTAACCATTTTGTTTTACATTATGCTTTTTCCAACCAATTTTTTAATATTGCATTATTGCGTAGTTATTTTACTTTTGATAATACCTTTTTCTTGTTGTCTTCAACACAACGTACACAATGGTAATCATTTTTGTTTAATACACATATCTTAGTGTTATAATGAATAATGAGTTGGGTAATAGTGCTACTCAACATATTATTTACACTAAGTGATAGTGTTATAATAAATAATATATTATAATAATTAATAATTTCCCACATATGTTGGGGTCTTCTTTAATTTTTTCATAGATTTTCATTGCTATAACTAACGTTACTATATATAATAGTTCATTTCTGAGAAAATTTTTAAATTTTTTTTGTCAATTAGTCGTTAAAATCTTATCGATGTCAAGAATAATTGTTTTTGGAGTTAAAACCGTGAATCAATGGAACATCGTTATTTCGCCTTCACGTTTATTTCTATGGCTTCATCGGGGGTCGGGAGGGACTCATTGACGCCATTAAATACTTTTTTTTAAGTAATTACTCATATTATATACTACTTCATATTGCATAATCGTTTAAATAATTTTCATCGTTGAAATGTCAATCAGATGATCAGTTAGATAAACACCATCTTCATCAGGAAGATATAGAAAGCCAATGAATAAATCTGAACTTCTAGCTACTCAGCAAAGTCCAACTCATAGTCATATAGACTCCTCATTAGAATCTTTATCAGTAGAGGCATCAGTGGACATTAACTGGCCTACTCTTGATACTTCAAATGAACTTGACACATTATTATTGACATTAATCAATAATATTAAACACAAATATAAAGATAAATACAGTCTCCCAATTTTACAACGTAATGAGTGCAAAGATACTCTCCACAATATAAAAGACCTAATAGAACACAACAAACATCAATCTCCACTGAAACTGGACAAATCGGTATCCACAGAAAATTTGAACTAAGGTTTATCAGACATTACAAAAGAAATTGTGGAGTCAACTCTAACTACACATTTACAAAGTATTCAAGAACAAATAAACGTCATTTCTAATCGCATCAAGGAAACAAGAAATCAGACACCAACTTATAGCGAAGTCTTAAAAAAACCAACCCCACCTACTCCTTTAGTCATTCCAGCCACAACAGATCGCAGTACAAAGGATATTCTCAAGAAAATAGAAACAACAATCATTAAACCGTCAATTAAGAAAGTCTTTGTAAATGACAAAATTGTGGGAATTAAATTTCACAATGACAAACAAAAGGAGAATATAAAGACAAATATAGAGAACGCTGGCATTTCCTACAAAGCAAACCCTAAACGGCAACTATCCCTGATTCTTCTGAATGTTCCGACATCCTACAGTGATAAAGACGCAATAGAAACTCTAAAAGGTAACTGCGATTTCAAAGAAAACACAGACAATATAACAATCACCTAGTCAATTCCGCACAAAAATGACATTAATAAAAGACATGTTATAATAAGAGCCAACTTCCAATTGGCAATTCAATTGCTAAAAATTTATTACGTTTTCATAGGTTTTCAGAAATGCATAATTAAAAAAAGAATACTACTGTTACGGTGTAGACATTGCCAAATATTAGGTCACCACCAGAACAACTGTAAGAACAGTATAGCGTGTGAACATTGTGGATCACAACATAATTCTTCTCACTGCACCAGCTCAACCCCAACTTGCATAAACTGTTTATATTCCAATGAAAAATATACATCGAACTTCAACGTACATCATACAGCATCCAGTCCAGATTGTCCAACGTACCAGTATGAATTAAACGAGTTGAGACGTCAATCTCAAATAAATCAACAAAGAAAACTCTATTAAAAAAAGGGGGAAAAAAACAGGACAAGCCCACAACAAACTTTTTAAACCGTCGTCAACCAGCTAGCAAACCAGGCAAACGCTTGGAAATATACTTAATATAACTAAGAACAGATTTCTAACATCTTCGCCCTTGTTTCAAGGACTCTATTTTTTTTATTTTTTATTATTAGATAGTTCTAATTTTTTCTTTCTTTCTTTCTTTATTAATTTATTTTATTCATTTCTTCTTACATTCCATATTTTTTTTCTTCTTTCTTTCCATTTCTTACTATTCCTCATTTTATTTATTATTTAAATTTTTAAGGCAACTTTCATTCTTGTTTAAATTTTAGTTTCTAAGCATTTCAATTTATTTTCATTTCATTTAGTCATGGTTAACCAATTTAATAATGACATAAAACAGTATTCGCGATCGCAACACTCGATACGCCATCTAGCGGGAGACTGTAAATATCGGGCATTAGTTCCCACATAACCATTGGCAATGACGGACGCCATTTTCTTAGCATAAAAAAAGAAGCAAAATTTCCCTAAAGAAAAGGTAAAACTTCTTGAAAAAACTAATCAGAACATGCCAAACATTGAAGCAGAACACGCCAAGCATTTGAAGAACAACTTCTCAATAATTTTTACCTTTCTATTACCAACAACATAACATGATCACTTGCTGTTACAGATGTGTGTATAGCGGTAAAATAATTTTTCTGTCTTCAATTCATTACAAGTTAAAATGAAGTCAACACTGCTTTCGTCATTCCAATGAATAAATGTGTTCCAATGAATTCCATACAGAACTGTAATAGTTATTGAATATTCTTCTTCTCCATAGAATTGTATATATTTCTGTATCTACATAATTCAGAAAACAACAATAAAGAATAATCCGAATTACTTGAAAAAGTATCTTTTGTGCTGATTATAAATAAATTTTTTATCGTTTTCTTGGTAAGTGTTTTTTAGTTTTGAAAGAATTTCAACTAGAATTCAGCTATTCTGTTTTTAAGCTACATATTAAAATTCATATCGAGATCTTACAATTATAAAATTTTGATGTGTGGTATGTTACCTAAAAGTAATGAAGGGATAAACTATGTATTATTTGAGAATAAAGTTTTCAAACAAAGAACATATCATTTTGGAATTCTCCGGACTTATAAATCAGGTAAGTGTAATGATTTTTATAATAAAAAATTTGCTTGTAAATAATTTTTTTTCTTACTTGATGATCGTTCTCTACAAAATGTTTTTTTTACGTCTGATTAAATACTATGAGAATTTAAAAAAAAACAATACGAAAGTTTTTATTGAAAAATGAGGAATTTTTAAAATCGTTTTTATCCTAAGAATTCTTTATTTTACGCTTTTTAGTTTATAATTTTTTGATAAAATTGTTGTCAAAATACTTTTTTTGAAAAATTAAATGGTATTAAATTATGTGTTTATGTATACTTCTTGCATATTCTAATATTTGAAGTAATATGATTCAGAAAAGTATGGAAGAAAAATTCGGTACTTACGTATTAACCACAGCTACAGATTTGGCAGATTTTTAGTGCCGCCAATCTACACTTAAAATTTTTGGAAAAAATCTTAAAATGAAACACTTTGTTTAAAATCAAAGTAGTCAATCGGATTTCGGTGGAAAATGGGCCGATATAGAGTTTAGCATAGATTCAAAACAAACTGTTCTCTCACCTGATTCTATAGCCATTATGAACTCTTATAAATAAGATTCAAAATGAAATAACATTTCCTAAACGGACGTTTACTAAGATAAAGTTTCATGCTATGGACTTTGGTACATTTTCGTTATATTTCACTCCTAAAAAAATAAAATTGCATCTTGTTTTGTTTTTGGCAAGTCCCAAAGACGCATTTTCGTAACACTAAAAAATGGCGACAAAAAAAGAATGGTTCTTTTTTTTTCGTAAGCATTCTTTATTTTTCGTTAAAATTTAAATGGACCTTTCATGTTATACCATTAAATTTAGTAAAACTATTTCTCAGGCATTAGGTTTGAACTCTTATAAGAATATACCTATTTTTTTCTCTTTATTTACAAATATTTTTCCGATGTGTTCTGGATGTTCCTTCTCTAAAAAAAAAGTGATACCGTTTTGTTTTCGTTTGCATAAGAAAGAAAACAAACATTTTTCTTTTTTAAATTTAATCAGCCACAATAAAGATGGAACGTTACAATGCTACATGCTACATTAAAGACGTCTCCAGTGTAACTGAATGACTGTTCTTATGAAAATCGCAGGGATTCGGCACATACAACAACGCCCCCTATAGTTCGTTGCGATCGCGAATACTGTATCAACAAATCTTGACGGATCTAACATTCTACAAATTAATCTTCAAAGGTGCAAAGCAGCTATCAAAAAGCGGCTTTTGAGCATGAGATTGATATAGTTTGTTTTCAAGAACCATATTCTCCTAAAGGAACAATAATAGGATACCCAAGCTTTTGGAAACTTTTCCTGACGGCAGATGGTAGAAGTGGTATATTCATACCTAATAAAACAATAACTCCTCTACAGTTAGATATCCTACACAATTCAGTTTCGCTTTCGATAAATTCATCAAATGATTCTCCATTAATTTTAATCTCTTTTTATAATTCTCCAAGTGATAATGAAATAAATTTAATGAAGGATTTAATCTATTACAACAACAAAAATTTTTATAGTTCACCTGCTCTAATTTGCGGGGATTTTAATGCTCATCATGACTTCTGGGGATAAAACAACAATGATGCCAGGGGCGATGCTTTACTAGATTTCATAACATCTAATGATTTAAAAATTCTTAATACCCAACCCGCAATACCGACATATGTAACCTCCTTAATTTCATCATTTCCTGATCTTACTTTAACAAATAATCCAGACATTTTAACATCCACAACATGGAATGTATGGATATAAACAGAAATTCTGACCATAAGTACATATTAATCCAAGTAAATAACACATACACCTTTTTCTCATTCACGCGATTCAAAAGGAAATATGGAAATCATAATAAGTTCAAAAAAGTTTTTTCAACTTTTAATCTAGATCTAATAGATGATTTAAATACAATTCAAAATCATTCAGACCTAAACAATTTTACGAATAACTTAATTAATAAAATTTTTATAAGTTGTCAAAAAACTTACAAAACTAAACTTTTTCATCGTCCAACAAATCCCACTTGGTGGACAACACAGTTAACAATTTATAAAAAAGAACTTCAAGCAATTAAAATACGCTTTCAAAGATCAAATGATATAGAGGTTATTAATAAATATGAAATAATTTATAAGAAAAAAAGAGCAGAGTATAAAAAACATATTATACAAGCTAAATATAAAAGTTGGCAGATTCTTTGCGAAAACAATAAGAATATTTACGGTGCCCATTATAAATCTACATTCAGAATAAATTCATATCCAACAATACTCACAAATATATACAACAATAATTCTCAACTAGACGAAGCAAACAGCATTCTTAAAAATCTTTATCCTGACGATAATATTATTCCTCCACGTCCACTAATTTACACAAATAACACACCCGATCCCCTATTTACACACAATGAGTTACAACGCCTAATTAAAACTCTTAACAGCAAAAAAGCACCTGGCATCGATGGAATAGATTACATTGTAGTTAAAATTTTATTCTCATTTTTCAATACTTTAATACTTAAATTTTTCAACAAATGTCTTGCTTTGAATTATTTTCCAGATCATTTTAAGAAAGGTCAGGTTTTACTTTTTCTAAAAAAGGGCAAAGATCCAAAACATTTAACATCTTATCACCCAATCACCCTTCTACCTTGCTTGGGTAAATTTCTGGAAAAACTTATCATAAAAAGATTAAATTTTCATTTAGAAAATATTAACGCCCTTTCAGATCTTCAATACGGTTTCAGATTCGGCAAGTCAGTCCATTTAGCTTTGGATAATTCGAAAGATAACTCAACACACCTAAAAAATAATTACAAACACGTTGCAGCTATATCTTTAGATATTAAAAGTGCTTTTAACAACATTCAATATAGTATAATTAATTATGAGTTGTCAAAACGTCATATTCCCTCTAATCTTTGCCATTTCATAGAAAGTATAAACACAAATAGACAAGCAATTCTTTCAACAGATCAAGGTTACGTAACTAAAAACATTTCAAAAGGTTGTCCCCAGGAATCTTACTATCAATGTTTTCTTAATACATTCTGAAAATTATATGATTCAAGCTTTTGCAAACTCAAGGTGAAATTTGGAAGAGATTACAAACAATTCCCTTAATGAAATTCATACATGGCTTATTCAAAATGCTCTAAATCTCTCTATAGAAAAAAACAGTTTACATCCACTTTTATAACACAGATCACAGTGCAATATTTAAAATCAATAATATTAAAATTAAACATTCCAATCATTTTAAATATCTAGCAGTAGTCATTGATAAAAAATTAAACTGGGGTTCTCACATTAATATTTTAAAACAAAAATCTAATACATTATTAAATTCGCTTAAAAAAATTAACCAAAAATCATGGATATCAACCAAAAAGCGAGAAAATTAATATACAATACAGTAATAATTCCCGCATTAGCTCATGGTTGTAGGTTATGGGCAACGAATATCTCTCCACGTATTTATCGCACTTTACAATCTATTCAAAGAAAATTTCTTTTAAACATGAGTAGAGCCTATTATTCTACCCTCTCGCAGAACAGATTATGTCCATTACTTGTTTAACAACCGTAACTCACCTCAAAAAAGATGTCAAATTTAATAATATAACGTATAATACACTAGACTATGAGAAAAAGTTAAAAATACTACATCACCATCCTTCTTTTCACATAATTAACAAAATATCTTTAGTAGAGCAGAATAATTTAGATTTTAACAGAGAAACAAACTATTTTACAGATGGCTCGAAGACAAACACAAGCACAGCTTTTGCTTTCCTCAATATTCCATATTCACAAAGTTATAAATTAGACAGGGAAAATTCAATCTTTCAAGCCGAACAGTTGGCAATCCTTGAATGCATTAAATATATTAAGAGCACTGAAAACTTCAATAATACTGATAGTTATATCATCTGGTCAGACTCAAAAGCATCAATATCACCAATACTTGATTTTGGCACAAATAATAGAATTTCTTTTAATATTCAACAGGAACTTCAACACACATCAATACAAATTTCCTGGATTAAAGCAAATTATTCAAAATTATTTACAATGTTACTTTTTTCAAAACAATTCCTCTAAAACAAGTCATCTGATTCTTGACGGGTCACGGACCATTTCCAACCTTCCTTCATTACCTGCATATAACAGATACTGATCTTTGCACCTGCGGCCAACAAGGTTCACCCGAACATTATCCCACTGGCTGTTCCTATACTGTCTCCTGGCATACTTGTCAGCCTAGCCCAACAAATTTAGAAATTTGGCAGAAAAATTTTATTATAAACAATACTTTAACCAAAAGATTAATAACAGTAATGAACTTTTTAGCAGATAATGACTATTTATTAAAATTTTAATAATTTCTTATTTCACATGTATAAAATTTTTTTTGTCTTTGTCTTATTTCTTCTTAAATTCCACACTTTCAGTTAATTTTTCTTAAATATCATGTTAAGTAGAAAATTTTTCATTATAAACAACTATTCTTAAAGATTTCTTTGTAAAATATTGTGTTATTTTCTTCCTCTGATGTGTATATTATGCAACTTAGCATGGTCTCAATGAGATTATTATGTAACAAATTCTATATCACTGTATTTGTACACTGTAACTATTTATATACTGCAAATATTGTCTTGTGCATGTAAAAATTTCAAAATTAATACCGCTGACTGGACCCGTTCCTAGGCTGGAGTGGAGCTGGACTAGTGGCCAAGTCCTGGGCTTCATGGTTAAGGGTTTTTCATAACCTAGGTACATGCTCAGGGCTTGGAGGGAAAAAAAAAGCTTTACACGGTCAACCATTATTTAAATGAATCTGCGTACTTCTCTGTCACTTCTTAACTAGACTTGGTGTTAAAGCAATAAACATCCTGATCATTTAATGATTTGGGTAATTTACCTTCAGCTTCATTAAATGACGTTTATTTGCAGAAGAATCTGTGTACTTCTTTAACACTTCTTAACTAGAAAAGTCATACTTTGTGTTAAAGCAACAAACATTCTGATAATTTGTGTAATTTACTTTCAGTTTCATTAAATTACGTGATTTGCAGAAGTATAGTTGAGTCCCCTTTGCTATTTTTCATATGAAATTTCGCTCACTCGAATTCTCCTAACAAATATATTTGTTCTGGACAAGAGTGAAGTATTTTATATTATTCACCTGAATGTATAATTAACCGATTTTAGAATTTATTAAACGAAATTCTATTGCGACTTTTGATTTCTGAGCTAAAAGATGTTATTTTGAGTTACTTTAATTTTGATTACTTTAATTTTGAAAATATCCTGTATTGCGATTTTGATTATCGGGAAATTCTAATTAAATTTTGTCTCTTTAATATTTCTCTTCATAATGGAAAACATATTTTTATTCAAATTGATGGAAGGATCTAACTTTTCATATCCCTTAGCCAACTTATTTTTACACTATGATGAAAAAAACTATTTTCCTAATATTAAATTTTTTTTAGATTTATTGATGGTTTAATTTTTAATTATCTTTAATTTTCAAAATTATACAATTCAAATTACATTTTATTATCAAATAATACAATTACAATTATAATCTATATAATATAATTTCAAAATTATATAATTAAGTTCTATATGAAATCTTTGATTTAATTGTATGTTGTTATTAACAAATTTACTAAAAACTTCTTTGTAAATTTTTGTTTTTACCATGTGCAAATCCCATTCGGGCAATTCCGTGGCTAAAAATCTGCGCAAATGGGAAAATCGTGCTTCTTTTGTTTAAATTAATGTTAATTTTCTAAAATCATTAAAATTGTATAATTAAATATCAACCTAATTAATTATAAACTTTGATTTATCCAGTATAATAATAACTTACGCACATCAGTTTTCGGACCAATCGTAGGTATCTAACAAATGAAACGAGCTTCAGTACATAGCAAGAACGTGCCATAAAAATATCTCCTTTAAGCTTCTAAATCCATTTGCGCTCTGTTTTCATATTTTGCAATCTGGCAATCTTATTATGAAAGTATTTTAAAACATTCTTGAAAGATTCCAGTAAGGTTCATTTGAATTCGGTACTCGATTTATAGAGTTTGTTTTGAGTTTTGTTCTGTTTCTTCTTTATATTTTATTTTGTGTTTTTTGTTTGATATGATTTTTTACTTAATGTGTTCTATTTTCATTAAAAACATTTTTTGAGTGCTTCTCACTCAATTGTATTGATATATTTTGTTTTGGCTATATTGATACAATATTAGAAAGCACTTCTTTTTGCGGATATAATCGTGTGAGCTGATGAAGAGATTATATCTTTTCATTATTTTGTTTTCCGTCCGGGTTTTCTGTATATATTCTATTTTCTATATATATATATATTCAATAAAGCAAGTAGCGAATTCAAATGAACTTACATCAACAGGAAATTTTTCAAGAATGATTTCAAATATTTTCGTAACAAGATTGCCAGATTGCAAAAAATGAAAACAAAAAGCTCTAATTGAGCTAAAAGCGTAACTAGAGGAGTTTTGTATTTAAGTGCGTTCTTACGGCATCATTGAAGTGCGTTTGATTTGTTAGTTACCAAGGATGGGCCCAAAAATGGATGTGCGCAAGGTAATATTATACTGGATAATTTAAAGAAGTTGACAGTAAATAATTTTAGAAAATAAATATTTATTTAAGAAAATTATAAGATCTAATAGATCTATTTAAATACCACTTTTAATGAAATGAATAGGATTAAAAGAATATGTAGTAATATTTATTTATCCAAAAAGCAAATAGATAAACTCTTTCAAAATTTGATAAAAACAATGGATACCCAACTAAAGTAATAAAATTCTATATAAAATCGTTGAGTTAATCGGATGTTATTGTAGATATATTTACTAAATATTTTCTTTGTTAATTTATATAATTTTTCAATGTGCAAATCCATTCGTCCAAATCCGTGGCTAAAATTATTTAATAAAAAATTTCTTTGGTAATTTATATAATTTTTCCATGTGCAAAATCCATTTCGGGCAAACCCGTGTCCAAAGTTATTTACTAAAAAATTTCTTTGTTAATTTATGTAATTTTTCCATGTGCAAATTCTTTTCGGGTTAATCCATGGCTAAAATTATGAGCAAAACAGGCAATTCGACTTTCTTTCTCTTTTCTATTTTATATAATTTTTTTTCTTGAATAAATATTTATTTTCTAAAATTATTTACTGTCAACTTCTTTAAATTATCCAGTATAATATTACCTTGCGCACATCCAATTTCGGGCCCACGCGTGGTATCTAACAAGTCAAACGTACTTCAGTAATGCAGTAAGAACGCACATTAATACAAAACTTCTCCAGTTACGCTTTTACCTCAATTTGCGCTTTTGTTTTCATTTTTTGCAATCTGGCAATCTTGTTACGAAAATATTTTAAATCATTCTTGAAAAATTTTCCGTACATGTAAGTTCATTTGAATTCGCTACTCGCTTTATAGAATATGTTTTATGTTTCATTTTGCTTTTTCTTTTTATTTTATTTTCTGTTTTTACGTGTTATTTTTACTTATTGTGTTCTATTTTATTTGTAGTAATTTTTTTGTAAAATTTTTTGAATGCTTCTCACACTACTATACTGATACAATATTAGAAAGGACTCTTTTTTTGCGGATATAATCGTGTGGGCTGATGAAAAGATTATATCTTTTATTTTCCGGATTTTTAAAATATTTTTTTTGTTTCTGTCGGATTTTTTTCCGGTTTTTTGTTTTTTTTATTATTTTTTTTTCTTTTTTTCCCCTTTTTTCATTGTTCTGTAATTTTTCCCTTGTTTTATCTACATTTTAAACTTATTTTATGAGTTCTATTTACTTGCAGCTTATGCGCAATAATATATATATATATATATACTGGTTTTTCTTTAAATCAATACTTTGTACTATCTGATCCTAATTTGAACGATCAGTTTTGAAGTTAGCCCTAAAACTCTTGAAAAATAATTTTCCCATCGCCAAATTTTTCTCCTGGAATATCGAACTCTCATTTATATCTATTTAGGTATTTGTCTACCCCTTAAAGGGCACCTTTTAAGCACAAAAATCGCGATTTTTTTTCATCCTATGATATTTGCTCTGCTCTCCGAACCGAAACTAATTTCTTTTGTCATTGTTGATGCACTCGAATGTTGTTCGAAAAAGGGGTGAAGATAAAGAGAGGAAGAATATTAATTAGATTCTCATTGCATTTAATCAGTTAATTTTGTTGAATGAGAGTAAAGACTTAAGTAAACATTAGTCACAAACAGAGCTTAATTTATTTAACGTCATTTCTATTAAATTTATGCTTTGTTCAAATTATGTTTGATATTTTGCTTTTGAAAAGTCTTGAATAATTTGCTCGTCTCCCGATTATATCTACCTTGTTTCTTCTATGTATTTTTCTTTATATTTCGTTTTGTATATGTTACAAAGGATGTTTCTATTTTGTGTTTTTAAATTTTTTTGTTGTTGATGTTTTGCAAATATTACCTCACGTTGAATTGCTGGAATACAAACCAATGCCCCACGATAAAGAATTCGTTAACAAATAAAAGGATTTATTTCTTGAGAATTTAAATTTAAGATATTCGTTTTTTTTGTTTTATTTATGTAACAAGAGCAAAAGTACTTTGCAAAAGGATAGTTAAGATTGATGCTTTTTTTTCCTTTACAAAATCTAGAAAAGAAGTAGAATTTTCTGATTGTTTAAGGGTATAACCATTAATTTAACTATAAATGATTCAATATTTCAAATGTTTTAAAGATAAAATCAGTGATATTTGCAAGTTTATAGTTCTATTTGATCGAAAAATAATTTATTGTCCGCTCTTTAAAAATTACTAATTTTTTTTCGGCATGCCAGGTGAATTCAATGAACAGTGTTAGCGTGGTAGCAGGGGAGGATTACGTCACCAAATTAGTATTCCTAAAGTTATGTGAAACCACGTGTTTATTTAGTTTATAGTAATTATTTTATAACTTGTTTCGAATAACGTAGATACTTTAAAATGAAAAATAATTGAAATGAAAAAAATATATATTGTTATAGTACATTGTATTGAAAAATTATTGGGAAAGTGGCTCTAATTCGTTTAAGAAAAACGTAAAAGTTTACCATACTATTTTTCATATCAATGCTTAAATAATATTGGTAATATGTATTAATTAAAAAAAAAAAAACTATGGACGAAAAAGCAAAGTTGATGGAAATAAGATACTTATTCCCTTAGGTTAACCGAAAAAAATCGCCATATTGACACCATTTTAACTGATATTGATATTACGTATTGAGATAAAAGGTAAAGGCTATAAAAAGCAAAGTTAATGAAGGATTCTCGTCTTGGAAAGCCGTTAAAAATCTCTATATTAATATTAATCAATTTTCTTTGCCCATCAACAAAACAGCCTAGTACAGGTCAGAGCCATCAAAAATAGTCGTTTTCATCTGTATAAGTATTAATTGAAATTAAAATGAATTTACATTGTAATTGCTTTGATTGAAATGAAAATATTATAAGCTTTGTAATAATAAATGAAGATATTATTATAATTATTTTAGTTGATTGCTGAACAATCAGCTAAATTTATTTTGTGTTCAGTAATAGATCTTTTATGTTCAGTAATCGAATAGTAATAGATCTTTAGTGCAGTAATAGATCTTGATCGTGGGAAGTGGGAAGTATAAGCTAACACAATTATGTTTAGTGCATAAATAAGTAAATAATGTAAACTTTTTGAGAAAAAATTGTTTTATACCAATATTGCAAAAAATTCGAAGGAAAATTATTGTAAAAAAAAAAAAAAAAAAAAAAAAATACTGGAACATTGTGTACCTGTACTTTTTTACTGTAAAATTTTATGGAGGAAAAATAAAATATAGTTAATTTTTGCAACAAGATTTACGTTAAAATTATTGACTCACTGTTTTAAATAAATATTGCGGTAAAAAATACGGTCAAACATTTTACGGTAAAAATGAAATTTATGGTAAAATGGATTTTACGGATGCTGAATTCAGGGGGCCAACACCATTAACCGTATTTTTTTACAGTGCAGAAACACCAATATATGATCGCGCATTGGGAGCGGCTGTGAAAAAAAAGAGGTCTTTGTCCCCTAGATTGAACATTAAAAATGTCAAGTATGTTTAACGTCTTGAGAGATGATATTTAAATGAAAAAAGTGACTACGATATTTTCATTTTATATTAATAGGAATTCAAAATATAAAAAAAAATAAAAAGGAGAAAATAAAAAATCACATAAGTAAATGACATCAATCTTTATGGCTACTGAGCATTAATGGTAATTTATAAGTGAAATCATTTTATACTATATCCTAGGCATATAGGTTGTTCCTATTTCTGAGAAATTTTGCTTTTTCATTTTCATTACAACTCTGGAAAATAAAATTATGTAAATAACAAATTTTGTTATACGCTTACAAAATGATAAATTATACTCATGATTGTATAAGTAGAAACACCATCTCAAACGATAACTGTACACACATGTGTACCTTTAATTTTTTTTTAAAAAAACTAACAGTAGGTTTCTTTGTTACGTTTCTGCAAATGATTAAAACTTATATTTAACGTATCTGATATAATTTTTATTAAATAATAACAATTTATTCAAATAATTCACCTACATTCACGACCGAAAAATTATTTCATGCTTTTTTTTTTTTTTTAAATCTCCGACTGTATATTGCGCAAATAAATGAGCGAATCATCCAGAATAACTTTTGATCTAATGATCGGGTTTTAACGTACTAAGACTCAATCTTAATGGTTTGAGGGGGTAACCTCAAATTTGCTAATTAATAAATGCAGACGACATTTCAATGCACGAAATCAGACACAAAACGTACTTTCTTTGAATAAACACACCTTTTATTCGAAGGATTTGCATTTCTGATTCTCAAAACTCGGGGGTAGTCGTGATCTGGAAAATATGGTTTCATTAGTTTGGTTAGTAGAATAGTCCGAAGTTTGGACTCCTTAATGATAATTTCACTTTTTGCGTATAGCGCCATATCTCGAGAATATTTTAATCGAACCAAAACATGTTTTCACACAATTATAAAATTCGCTTATCTAAAGATGCCAAAAGTAATTTTTAATAATTATTTAGTATTTTTTTTAATAATAGTCGCAAAATTTCGTAATTGTAAGGTATATAAATTTTTACATAATTTTAACGAATGAAACTTCATATGGATCGGTCAAGTAATTTCTGAGAAATCGAATGTTAAAGAAGTAACATCTAAAAGTAATGAAGTAACTAACATCTACCAAAACTATATATTTACTACCATTTCTTACAAAACATTTACGAATCTGGCAAGGGCTTTAGGAGGCGGAATTTCCTGGTTAAAATTTAATTTTATGGAATAACGTGTTTGGAAATAAAATAGAAAATATAAATTTGAAAAAGAATATTTAAAATATCAATAAGCATCAAAGAGGAAAAGGATTCACTTTTATCTCGATATTTTATCACAGAACTTCAACATTCTATTTTCTATAGCAATTTCTCTTGTTACTTCAATTTCCTAATAATCACCTCATTACAAAATATTAATTCAATTCAAACCTAGCACACCTCGAAGAAAGAATTAATGCAAAGATATTGGAATTCCTTTGAGATTAAGAGCAATAAAGCAAAACATTATTTACTAGAGGTTGAAGTATTAGTGACGAAACCAACTACCTTTCAGCAAGCGACTGTCTTTACACGTATTTCAATATCCCAGGAGGAAATTAACTGTAACTTTTCTGGCTTCTCGGGTGGATTCTCACTGTGCCGCTTACCTGAGATTTTGATTGGCCTGACAAAGATATTGAGCGAATGTGTATGTGTGTGTCTACTGAGGGACTAGAGTATGAATATTTGGGGAGTAAGGAAGTGAGATGATTTGTGTAATAAGGATGAGTGAGAAAATGTTCTCTATGCGTGCTTTTAGAAGATAGCGTTGCTCAAATCCCGAATGTGTGTCCAGGCAAGGATTACAGGTTGTCGCACGGCTTAATAACACTCATGCATTATATGTGCGTTTGGGATTGGTGATTTGGTGAAGGTGGATGGCGATCGCAACAGGGAATGTTTCTCTAAAGATTCGAATTATTTCAAATATATAGATCCTTGATTTCATTTTCTTAAATTCAATTTTAAATGACATAATATAAAAATTATATTCAATGTCATCGGACTAAACTTTTTGCGACTGCTGTCCCCATTTTATCAGATTTAAATACTTCAAAACCAGTTATTTCATGATTGGTTAAAAAATGACTTCAAAGCATTTGATCGACCCATAATTTTCAAAACAATTACTATTAACACACATTAATAGATAATTTATTAGAGAATTATTTATTTACTTATTCAGATTCGTATATATTTGTTTTTAATCGTGTTATTAAGTGAGGCATATATCGATAATCTCATTCTCATTTGCTTACTATCATATTTTTGACAATAAATTTACATTCAAAATAATTTTAATTATCGTTTTTTGAAACTGATTTTATTGCCTTATCGGCATTAAACTGTGAATCCACAAGTTCATAAATACTTTTATTTCGTTCAAAGGAAGGTCCCCAAAATCTTTCACCGATCTATTTAAAGCGCTAATACTTAATTCTATTTTATAACCGACGCTGAACAACCGTCCCGATTCAGAGTTTGCGACTATCCATGTTCATCTCCGTAGACTTGAAATTTTGAACCCAACCTGGAAGAAAAGGTAACTCATGGTTTAAGCATTGGGACAAACTAGCCTTTGTGAAAGAGTTTTTTGATGGAACTAACCAGCATTTGTGTCACATGGAGAGGAAAACCACGAACACCTCCTACAGTTAGCTATACGGGAAAGAAATTTTAAGCCATGAACTATCTACCATTTAGGACTTTATGTCAGAGCAGAATTAACCTCCACCGTAGGGATTCGAACCTAGGTCACCTCATTTGTAGGTGAACGTTCTACCTCCTGAGCCAGGATGGCTCGTACTATTATGTTTGGCGTGAACCAGACATCCGAACTCGTTGTTTTGCATAAAACTCCTGTAATATACAAGGGGTGATTCTTGACCTCCGCTATAAAAATATATTTTTATAGATGTCGAATATGTCTATGGCAACGTCTAATACTTATTAATATTTCTGCAATTAATTTTCGCAAATTAATATTCAGTGAGGAAAAAAAGCGAATCAAATAGCGAAAAATAACGAAGGAGAAAGGCGAATTAAAAAACTCTGACAGTAATTTTACTAGGGGATGAAACTGAGATTAGATGAACGAAACACTTTCAAGTTTTTTCTCGCACTGAAACAGATCTACCTTCCTCAATCGTAATTTGTCAGAATTTGATAGCGGTTTTGCTCTATTTTCACTTACTAATTAATTTTTGAACCTAATGTATATGTTTTTTCTGTTTAATGTTTGACAAGAATAAACATACGTAACAATCTGTATGTACAAAATTTATATCATGTATATATATATATATATATATATATATATATATATATATATATGGGTGATTCTCACGAAATATGACAATTTGGACCAAAAAATTTCTTCAAATTTAAAGTCGTCAAAATAATCTAGAAATATTTTTGTATACTTCTTTAGTTACACTTATTAATATCTTACAGACAGCAGTGTAGTTTATTGACTTTTGCTCGGAAAAAAAATAAAATAGAAATTCACCAAATCTTGAATGCCAGGAAAATGACATATTAGCTTAGAAGTTTAAAAAACAGTAATTTTAAGTTAATAGTAAGTAACTCAACTTAAGCCTTTATATTAGATGGACCATAAATTGCTTAAATTAATTCTTTTTATCCACTGTAGAAAGAATCAAAAAAATTTTTGTTGCTGATATGTACAGAATAAAATTGTGGATAATAATCAATCATTAAATAAATAAATAACTTTGATTACATCCGAGTATATTAAAATCATACATAAACTTGGTATTGGGTTAATATTTGCTTTCCCTCCTTACAGTATTAGCAGTTAAAAAAAATTTCTGGTAACACTTCAATGTCCTGGCATTCATATGCCAGGAAAATGACAGCCAGAATAATGACAAATTCGCCATTTTATAGCATATAACTTTACTTTAATTAAATATTTTAGCCTAAGACGTATATATTCTGTAGAAAACAACAGGATTTCTTAAAATAACTCAGATAAATCTATGTAGTTTATGTTATTAATGGTTTCAAGAAGCCAGGAAAATGACAACACAAAAACCTACTCACCTTGAAAAATTTTTTGAAATAGATTTTGAACCAGAAAATTGGTTCTTTATTCCTGCAACAAGACATGTTCATATAGGAGGGTATCTAATCAATGTATTATCATAAGATATTGATTGCTGGCTCTATCTATTTTGGTTATAAATCACTAAATAAAAGTAGTCAGGAAAATGACAGATTTTCTTGGGACAGACAAAATTAATTTAAACGAAGTTTTTGTAAATAATACTCTCTGCGCATATTCTAGAAATGCTTACACCGGTTGAGATAGAAAAATTTAGATATTGAAAAGCGTATAGAAAGTTTAGAAGCTAGTTATTATTGGAAACATTGTTTGGGACATGCCAGGAAAATGACATTTTGAAGTTCAATTAAATTTTTTAACTATACAAAACAGTCAATGATAGTGCAAAGTTATTTTAAAATGCTAACAGCAATGCTATTTATAAATTTTTTTTAAAAAAAACGTTCTTTTAGTGTTATAGTACTAGATCTTGGAGCAAGGGAGAGTGGATTGTCTTATTTCGTGAGAATCACCCATATATATATATATATATATATATGTTTCGGCCAAAGCCCGAAGTCAGCCAATTCGCGAATTGGCCAAGAGCTCTGTAAATTGGCTGTCCGAAGTCCGAAATTTTCTTGATTTCGGGAATTGGCCGGCCAGATCGCGAAGTGGCCACGATGTTTCGGCCAATGTCCGATATTTTCTTGATTTCATTTGAGACAAAGTAAAAAATAAAATTTTTTAAACTTTAATTTAAAAACTTGTCTATTTTTTATATTTTTAAATTAGAAGATTTATATTTTTAAATTAAAAAAGAAAGCAAAAGGGGCAATATTAGCAAATTAACTTTTTAATAAAACAAATATTAAAAAATTTTACCACCGTACCACCCGGTATGTGGATACCTGTACGATACCTGACGATAGATTACATTTATTCGATATTTTAATACTTACTGTTGACAGATTAGAAGATAAATACCGGGCAAATGCATCCGGGGCAGTGGCACTGAACTTTAAAAAAACATCAGTGTAATGCAGGGATGGGCAAACTACGGCCCGCGGGCCAACTGTGGCCCAACGGAAGGTTTTATCCGGCCCGCGGATAGAATTTTAACTTACCGATCCGTGGCGAATATAAACTATATACGTTATACATCTATTCTCTTGTCTACTTTGTTTAAAGTTATTTTTGCTCTTTCTATTTTAACCAAGTACAGATGACCATTTTATTTATTTTTGTTCTACAAAACATAAATTGATGGAAATAGCTGGCACAGACAGAATTACGAAGATGGCTTGAAAATACTCTATTTTGAGTTTGAACGTAGATTTCAAGATTTTAGTGCCAATCAAACAAAATTAGATATTTTTCACGTAAATTTCACCTTTCAACGTAAATTGTGAGGTCTGATTTGCAGCTTGAATTAATTGAGTTGCAATCTAACAATCATCCAAAGTAGTTGTTTCTAAATATGCCAAAGTTTGAGTTTTACAAATCGATACCAAAAGCTATTTTCCCAAATTGAATATCTCATGCCCAGAAAATTCGTACTATATATGCTTAATCTTATATATGTGTTTTCAACTATAAACCTTAGAAAAAATCATTTTAGAAGTAGAGTAACAGACAAGCATTTAGCCTTGTTCCTTAAAATAAGTAATTCTCTCTTCGAATCTCAATATAAGGAACTTTTAAAAATGAAATCGCAATTTCATTCATCTCATTAAACATTTAAATTTAAAACTTGTATATAGTTTTTTTTTTTTTAATTTTCAACTTTTTACTTAGCCCACCAAACTCCCCCCCCCCCCTCGAATTTTGGCCCTCGACCAAAAAAGTTTGCCCATCCTTGGTGTAGGGTATACCGGGCAATAGCACTTGACCTTAAAAAAACATTAGTGTAGGGTATACCGGGCAAATGCATACCGGGCAGGGGCACTCGACCTTAAAAAAGCATTAGTGTAGCGCATACCGGGCAAATGTATACCGGGAAGTGGCGCTTAACTAGACCGAATATGACTAGAAATAAACTTGTCAATTTTTTATATTTTTAAATTAGAAGATTTATATTTTTAAGTTAAAAAGAGAAAACAAAAGGGGCAATATTAGCAAATAAACTTTTTAATAAAACAATTAAATAGACAATTTTATAATGATTATTAAATTAATGATTATTTAATAGACAAAATAAAAACCTCTATTTTTTATATTTTTAAATTAGAAGATTTATAAGAATTATTTATATAATTATAGAAGGCCGCCAAAGTAAAATAATAACTGATCGTTTAAATTATTTCGCACTTTGGCCGGAACATCGTGGCCACTTCGCGAACTGGCCGGCCAATTCCCGAAATCAAGAAAATTTCGGACTTTGGCCGTGACATATATATATAAAACTTGCAGTACTTGAATTGCGGAAATTATATGCTAAGAAACATCAGTTAAGTGAAGATAAACCTTATCTTAAATTCAACATTTTTATTTTATTTTATAACCGTCGTTGAACAACCGACCCAATTTCATGGGTTTAGGACTACTAATGTTCAACTCCGTAGCCTTGTAATTTTGAACCAATCCAGAAGACAAGGAAACTCCTGGATCAGTACCCCCAGAGGTATTGATTTGTTATGGGAACATGGAGGACTTTGAGACTCGACAGATTTAACGTGCATCAGTCACCATTTACTACACGGGGAGTCTTCGGCCGGCGAGGATCGAACCCACGACCTCTTGGACATGGGCCCAGCGCCCTACCGACCAGGCTATCCCGGCCCCTAAATTCAACATTGGCATTATCCTTATTTGAAATGACTGTCGGTTAAAAATAACAATTTTAGGGTTAATTCGTCAGCGTTGATATTTATTGATGTTTCGCAGTATAGAATATTTAAACAGACATAGCCTAGATGTTTGAAAAGTACAGAAAAGCAATTGACGTTTGTCATTAGAACCATGACAAAAATACAGACTATATGCCAAACGCAAATGGGTTTGAAAACTAATTTTTTTTCATTAAATGAGCTACGAAATAGATATTATTTAACAAATAATAACTATGAAACCATTTGGAAAGTTCGTCACGAAATGTCATAATGAAGAAACACCTTTGTGACAATTACTGAAATTGCATTAAGTTTTCTTTCATTAAAAGTTAGTATCAATTGCGTGAAAAAAAGGAAACAAATTACATTTCATGGAAATTCAAACGATTATCATTTATTATTTAAGATACTATTAGCGTGAAGAGAATAATAAGAAAAATGGAAAACGTGGTTTTTCGATTTACCTTTCGTTACTGGTTTGCAATGTATAACATTTTCACTGCAAAAGAAAAAAAATTGTGATCGTCGGCACATTATATAAGTGAAGTTTGGTTATATTCTTATACAAAACATCTGAAATTTTTCTTTGAAAATAAGCCCCACTAATTCTCTTATTGCACAAATAAACAGTGACTAGCTGGCTTAAAAAATAGTAAATTCTGAACTTTCACAAATCGATTTCTGCACTATCTCTACCATTAATAGATACTGAATGTTTACATTTGTCGGTTAAGTGATAAATAATTACAAAAAACCCCTGCTTTTTAGTACATAGTTTGGATCTAAACTGAGCGACTATGGGAGTGCTGATATGCACAAAAGAATATGCGCAAAGAATACATGCTAGACAGCAGAATATGTGCAAAGAATACACGCAATGAGGAAAATATACGCAAAAATACATGCAATACAAAAGAATATGCCCAAAAAAATACGCGCAGTGGAAAAGAATATGCGCAAAGAATAAACTCAATGGAAAAGTACGCAAAAATACACGCAGTACAAAAGAATATACGCAAGGAATAAAATAATATATCACAAAAGTAATAATAGTAGTCAAATACTAATCATAGTAATGTATACAGAATGTTCCATAATTACTAGTCTTAAAATATATATATTTTTAGAATTCTCGTCAAAAAAGAAGTACAAAATTCATACACAGTGGAGTCTCAAATTAATACTTAAGCTGGGGGGAAAAAACGAATGAATCATTAATAGAAAACCAGAAACCTGTTTAATTGCCAGAAAAAGTGGATGAGATGAAAAGCGACATTTAGAAAAACATTCAAGCCTTATACAGAGATTAAAATAGTTTTTAATGTTTTTTAATTCCTCTTTCTTTAATAAAGATTAAATTTAATATTGTTTACGATTTTTTTCCCACTTTCACCTTAATTTACGATTCCTAAGGTGTAAGGTTTATTTAACTTTAATTTAACAAAAATTTGAAAAATATATGTTATGGCCTGAATTTTGATTTCTGTACATTCTTTAAAAAAACAAAGAAAACTCATTTTAAAAAATCTAGTCTCAAGAAAGAACAAGTTTTCGCCAAATATTTTTTATTTATTTCGTAGTTAAAATTTTTAAGTTATTCTTTTCGACATACGAATGGTAGGCGGTAAAGCTCTGTATCGCACCGCGCTTTGACATTTATAACAAGTACAGTTTTCAATCAAATCGTCGGAAGTGGTATGTGTTTTATTTATCTGTAAATTAATATTACTTATGTAAAAGTTTCATTGTCATCTTTTGTAATTTCATTTTGTACCAAAATGAACAGTTCAATATGGTTCCCAGTAGATCACGATCACCGAAGTCAATCATCATTGGCTGCAGTCAACGGACAGGTGGGTGATGACTTCGATCAGCCTGGGAAGAGGACGCTGAATCTGTCCTTGTTAAACTGTACTACCGTAAAAAGGCACGACTTCGTGGGCAGGCTGCCAGGCTTCCAAAATGGGGGAGCCTACTGCAGAGGATCAAAATTGCGATAGTCTCGGATCAACATCTTTCGGGATGTGTCCTAGAATGTTGCAAATAACCCAATGTGTGACATAAATGTACTACTTCCGCTTTTGTTATTTGATTTAAAGCAGTACAACATAAGTGGCTTGGTTTTCAAAATCGTATTGGAGTTCCACTATGGCTATTGTTAGAAGATTCGGGATCATATTTATTGATTTTCCGAGTACCGGCACATGCACTCACTACACCACCACATTTTAGATCAAACATGCACTCAAAGGTGGTAATCACCCGACCTTCGCGACACGCTTCTCAACTACGTATGATCCTTCTCAGCTTTTCAACTACCAGGGACGTTATAAAGAGCAGAGGGAGCTAATCGGTAGAGAGAGACACAAGAGAAACTTCCTTTATGTTTGCCCACGTCATCTCATATACGAATTCACATCTCGGCTCAATCACATCAATTCACGACTCGTAATGTTTTTTTTTTAATACTAAGTAGAATTTAGAAGCAACTATAAATGTGAGAATGTAAGTTAAACGTTTTATATTTCTTATCTGGCCATACAAAAAAAAGGAAAAACTCTGCTTGAAAAACTTGGATGTGTTAGTGAAGACTGTACTAGTATGTACTGAAAATTTTTTGACGCATTAGAGGTACTCTGACAGAAAATAAGTTTTCTTTACATAAAATTTTTAAAAGAATGTTATAAAATAACTACAGTCTTTAGAACTTTCATCGTAGAAAAACTTATAAGTTACGTATTTGCTATATAACTTAGTTATATAACTTAGCACATCGCGAAAAAATAATTCCCAGGGGTTATAAGGTGGAAAATACGAGTATTTATTGCTTTCGTTTACGGAATATAAAAATAATATCCCGTTTTTCCCTTCAATTTATTATTTGTTTTTTTTTTTAAAAATATAACTATTTGTGGGAATTATAAACTATTTACTGTGAAAAATGACGTAACTTTTAAGATAAATGTTACTGTAAAATGTATATGATATGTTCTATAGTATTAAGTTTTAAAGTGAATTAATTATACGGGAAAAAGTAGTCGAGATTTATGTCTGTAAATAGAAGATTGTAAGCAAAATATATTTGTAAAATATAGTCACCTTGGTACTATTCAACTTTTACAGTAAATTATATGAGGTAAATATTCTAGATTTATGTGAATAAAGATTCATGAGATAAATATAAACAAAATGTTGCCTCCATCGTACAAATAAACTTTTATAGTAAACTATTTAGGTTGAATATTCTATATATATGTGCATAGAGTCATGGGGTAAATCTAGCTGAAATGTTGTCTAAATCATGATAATCAGCTTTTACAGTAAAATTATACAGGCATAGTTGTCTAAGGTTTAGAGAACAGAGAATAATGACGTTAATATTACTGTAAAATTTAATTTTTATAGTATTGTTCAAATAGATTTGATATATTATAGTACTTTTAAAGAAAACTTTTACTCTCTTTCATTAACTTTCGTAAGAAATGTAATTTAGGAATGGTCCCCTAGAAGCTACCAAAATTCCATCACGTACAGATCGTTAAGTGCCTTCCAAATTGTGCGTAGACTAATTCGCTGATAACTAGATTCAGATTTTACCTGACGTCGATACACAAACACTATGATACATTCATAACTGCAATATTCGTAGACAAAGCTCTTGCAAACTCGGTCAAAGCTAAAGGCAAACATCGAAGATTATGTTCCGAAACTATATGAATATTCTGATTTTGATGGAAGCAATTCTAATAGCTTATGTTTTCTGTTTTTTGATTTATAATAGAATAAAGATATAAAAGAATTTTTTTGTTTCGACAAATGGCACTTTTCAGATTTTTCCCGAAAAATAAATGATTGGCGAGAACTAAGGCGTCTGTTTTCAATCAAAAAGACGACAATAATACAAAATGGGAGAAAAGTAGATTACTATTCTACTTGAATGATGGTTCGTGCGTGTTTTGAGGTATTTTTCGCCAAACGATAACTTAAATGTTTATTTGTTTATTTCATCTTTTGGAAATGGCAACATCGTGCCTAATGGAATGGAGCTTTTCGGTGACACTAGTGATTACCGTAAATTGAAGCTCTGATGATTTATCAAGTAATGTTTTCGAAATTTTAAATTGCACTTTGGTTTTGAATTTATTTTTAGAAATGCAATCCATAAAAGCAACATTCGAGAGGTGCTAAAGTAATCTTTCGATGATATTTGGAAATGAAAAGCTATGAAAAATTGGTAACAGACGTTGTTAATAAATAAATTATTCCTTTTGTAAAAGAAATAAAATCCATTTTCTATTTCTATACACTTTCGTTTATTCTAAGTATTTATCTGAAATTTTTGTAACGCATTCGTTTATCCGTTATTCTAAATAAAAAAGCTTCTAAAAAAAAGAGAATAAACTCGAGGAAATTTATTTTTTAAAAAAATAAAATGCTTGAAATACGTGATTTAAATTCCAAGCATCTTTATAAGAATTCGTGCAATGATATTTGCTTCAAAGTAAAATTTTTAATTAGAGAAAACACTATTTGATGCGATCATTTTTAAATTAAACTTTGCTATGAATTGATTTATCGATAGGAAAAAAGATACTACCGAACATTTATTTAAAAATATGATATTTTTTTTCTAATTGGCCAATCAAGTTTTGAGAATTAATAAGAATGTAGCTTATCACTGTTTAGTAATGAAATTAAAAATGAGATAAAGTTGAAAAAGGAAATAAAATTTAAAATAGTAAGTAATCGGGTGAAAGTTTCGGAAAATGGAATAAATAAATAAAATTTCTTGCTTTATGAGCGTTTTTATAACCATATTTCCCCAGTTAAGATTATTTTCTCCTAATATTGAAGTTTATCCACATTCAATCGTTCTACAGTAGAGTGATTGGAAAACACGATTCCTTGTAGATTCTGGAGTCACTGACAGAGGTCATTGAGCGGGTGGGTGACCACTGTAATCTGCCATAATGATCAACAATTTTTGTTTAATTGTAAGGTATACAATTGTTTACTTTGTCTTAAACTGCGTAATTTTAAGTGAGAAGTTTGAACGAAATCGGTCGAATGGTTTTTCGGGAAAGGAAAAATTATAAATCAGAATTTTTTGAAGCTTGATGGCTCAGAAACTATCTGATTGATTTTGATAATATTTTGGATTATGAAATTAAAAGTTGCAAAACTTAAGATATTGTAACATGTTTAGTACTGATTACAATTCAATAAATAAAGTAAGGAATTCTCGTAACAGCCTTTTGTAAGCCAAGAAGATCCCATGGAGTTTAATATTCCACAATTTTGTGACTAAAGGCATAAAGATAGCATCGGAGTTAATATTGCGTACTGACCACCTTATATTTCGGGATAAACATGTACCCATCGATCTGAAGTAGGTTAAACTTCAACGGGAATCAAGCTTTAATACTTCGCAATAACGGCAGTTACATCAAAATAATAATTAATTATCAGTAATTTTTAAATGGAATTCGTTTTAAATAAATTACTATTAGGATTTCTGTAGATTTTTTCTATTTTTTAATTTTTTTAAAGTAGTTTCAAAGTTACGATGAAAGTCAT
Organism: Parasteatoda lunata; assembly: GCA_949128135.1. Classification (NCBI taxonomy): domain Eukaryota; kingdom Metazoa; phylum Arthropoda; class Arachnida; order Araneae; family Theridiidae; genus Parasteatoda; species Parasteatoda lunata. The sequence goes on from OX421975.1 coordinate 113,650,156, forward strand.
AAAATGTATATTTAAAACCAAGCAGTTTTAGCTTTTTAACTGCTCTTTCGACTAAAACTAGAGTCTTTTTATGTATTATACCTTTGTTCACACTTATAACTTGAAGGTTAGAAACCTGAAATTGTGCCAAAAAAAAAAAAGGAATAATTAAACTGAAAAAGGTAGAATTTTGTGTTTCATCTCTTAAAAAACTGCTTAATTAGCACATTAAGGTCTATCTCTCGAAGTTTTATTAGTAGTAGCACTTTATTTTTGACGCACTAGAGCTGCATAAAGAGCTATTGGCGACAATTTCGGAAACATCACTGAAGACATTCAAAGACTGGACATTTTAATATTTTGCAGAGAGTATAGCTCCCTCGCTTTTGTAGCCTGACGATCTGAGTGAAAAGTTGAGCACTTAGTAGTAGAACAGTTCAACAAGGATCAATACCATGCACCCTCGGTCTCTTCGTAAGCTGATCAAAGTGGTCACTCACCTGCTCACTAACCACTGCTAGTGATGCTTGACTACGGTGATCAACTGGAAAGCGTGTCTTACGATATGTGCATGGCTGGACGTCAATTTATTAAAAATTCATCTTAGTACGTGAAATTAAAGTTATTCACAGGTACATTTTTCTTATATTTTATATTAGAATTATTACATTAGATTACATTAGATACATTAGAGTTATTCAAAAATAAGTGAAGTTAAAAAGTCTGGAAAAATTTCCTTTGTTTACTTGAATAATTTTTTATTTTTATTTTGTTACAATGTTTATCTTAAAACAAAATTAGATCTTATTCTTGTGCTAGGATGATATTTATTTAAGCTTGTATGCATTGTTTGAATGCATTGTTGCGATATTAAGTTTCAAAGGTTTAACCACAAAATCAAAATTCCAATACATAAACAGGAGTTGAATTTACATTAAAAAAATGGTTGCGGATAGAAGAAAAACGAAAAAGAAGATTGCAAAATCTAGAAAGAAAAAAAGAAATTACTTGAAAAAGAATAATGGAATCCGGGCATCATCCAAAACTTTTCGAGTGGAGTCTGTTTTAGATCTAGTTGAAAAATTTATTTTTGAAGATGGAATAACTGATAGCTCCTTTCAAGGAGTTGACGCCGCCCTAATGAATCACATGATTTTAACACTATTCCACGTCAACTTAAAAGAACATCAGAAAAAGAAGAAATCTAAAAATTCGAGGAATCCTTTTATGTCTTGAGAAAATATGACTATTAAAAGACTTCGCAGAATTTATTATTCAAGTAATTAATGTAGCAGATGTCAAATATAGAAAATAATAGATGTCATATAAAATTCAAAGACAGTCTGAAAAATAAGAAAATGTCGCGGAATAATGGTTACTTGTATTCTTGCTTTATGAGATTATCTTTATTAAATTCGATTTAATTTATTTAATGTATAAGTGAAAGAATTTTATTTACCTGTTTAGAATTAAAAGTTAAATCATTAATCAATCACTTAATCATGTTCATTATATATATGAACTACCACCAGAATTAGGGCCGGGATAGGGTAGGGCACTGGGCCCACGTCCAAGAGGTCACGGGTTCGATCCTTGCCTGCAGAAGACTCCCCGTGTAGTAAATGGTGACTGATGCACGTTAAATCTGTCGAGTCTCAAAGTCCTCCATGTTCCCATATCAAATCAATAAGGCTGAGAACAACCTCGCAACTGTCAGCTTTTTCGTCCCTCAATGAAATGGATATCCCTCAAAAACAAATTGAAAGAAATGTTATATTCCACAAGAACAAATTGTTAAGATAAGGCGTTCTACATTCTAATTCCTCATAAATCTATCACTCCTTATCTCCCCTTCTGCTGACCAGACGAGTGGTCCTCTCGCCGTTCAAACCCCCGTCCTCTAGCGTCCACCATGTAAAAGGGGGTGACCACAAACAATTTGTAGCTTACGAATTATCAATTTGTAATTGTGGGATATCTATTTCACTGAGGAAAGCAAAAGCAGCCTGTCCTCAACCTGAGATCAAAATTACGATCTGTGGATGAATGGGTTCTCCCTCTAAACGGATGTAGCAGAAGTCGAATTCTTGGCCATAGATGGCGCCACTGGAGAACAAGAACAATCGCACCCCCTCTGCCTAAATAGCTAACGTCAATAACAACAACCACTATAATTAGACGTCAAATTTTGAAGATATGTTTAAACGTTTATGCACTTTGGATGAATTATAATATTATCTAAACTTTCTTTGACTCTAGTTTTACAAGTTGAAAACAAATCCATTTTTTTGGAAAACATAGTTTAACCAAATTAACTTCTTTATATTTCGTATCTAAAAGGATTACATGTTTCAAGGCCTGCTTCTAGGATAGCTCAACCTATGCTCAAATATTAGTACGCCATGACACGCAGAATGCGAAAAAAAAAAAAAAAAAAAAAAGAAAAGAAAAGAAAACGGACCACACCAAATAATTTTTGATCTAAGGATTGGATCTTCACGTTCTAGGACTCAATCTTAATAGTTCGAAGGGATGACCTCAAATAGGCTCATTAATTAGTGCAGACGATATTTTAAGTTACGAAATCAGACACAAAAAAGTACTTTCTCTGAATGAACATTCCTTTTTTTTTTATTGACGATATGGGATTTCTAATTCACAAAATATAGGGGTATTTGAGGGGTCCCAGTAATCTTTGAAATAGGAACCCCATAGTTTGGTCAGAAGAGCGAATCAAAGTTTAGACCCCATAATGATAATTTTTGTGTATTTCCCCATATATCGAGAATTTTTAAGAGAATTGTAAGTTTTTGCACACATTTATAAAATTCGGTTACTCACAGATATGTTAAAAAAGAAGTTATAGTAAATATTTACTATTTTTTTTATCATTTTATTTAAGAGGGATCTAAACGTAAGATCGCTCTCCTGACAAAACTATTGGTACTATATTTCCTAGATTGTGAGAAGTCTCCCCTTCGAATCATTGAGATTGAGTCTTAGAAATTGAAAATCCGATCATTAGATCAAAAGTTATTCAGAGCCTTTTTTTTTTTGCCTTGCTGTACACCATAAAAACATAGCAAGAAGAAAAAAAGAAGAAATATACGTTTTTTTTTAAACCCATAATAATTTATCGTCTGATAATCAGGAAGCAATATTCTTAAGATAAAATAATTTGCCGTTTGCTAATAACGAACTAATTTAAAGTTTTCGAAACATTAAATTTAGGACATTTATCTTTTGCTTATCAGGAAATTATTTGTTTGAAAAAAATTTAAAAATCTTCTAAATTTAAAATTTTTTATATTTTGCTAATTATGAAGTAATTTATAAAATTTGTAAACGTAAACTAATCTTTTATTCATAATTTTTTTAAGCACAAAATAGTTTATGTTTCGATAATCATGGAATAATTCATATTTTTCTAAAGATATTATATTTTACGTTTTGCTAATTATAAGAAATAATTCATATTTTCTAAACATAAATTCGTTTATATTTTGCTAATCACCAACCATTAAACATTTTTCTAATTAATAAGCATTTCATATTTTTCTAAAACAAGAAATATTATGAATGCTTTTTATTTCTCTTACGCTGAATCGATCAATTTTTTAATCTCAAATATTAAATAAAAATGTCTTAGATAAACATCTACAAAAGTAGTAAAATTAATTATGAAAGCGCTGTAAAAAAAAAAGCTTTTAAAAATTAATTTAGCTTTTATTCAGCTTAAAAAAAAAAAAAAAAAAAAAAAAAAAAAAAAAAAAAACAAGCTCTTTTTTTATGGTTTTAAGTTCTTTTATAGGACTAGAAAGTTTTTTTAGTGTTGAACTTAGAGATATGAAAGTTAGAGTTCTAAATTCGATTAGTCTTTTTACGCGTCGCCATTTATAGCAATTACTTGAAGTATATAAAATTGTAGGAGGTTCTTTATTTCTGGATGTTCTCATATTAAAAATAAAAATAAAATGGACATTAATTATGCTATGTAACTCTGCGTTTTCGCATTAAATATTTCAATTGGTTCATGTATTTTTTTCTATTGCTTGACTACTTATATATATATATATATATATATATATATATATATATATATATATATATATATATATATATATATATATATATATATATAAATATATATATATATAAATATATATAATTTATATATATACAGTGGCGTACGCAGAATTTTTTTCAAGGGGGGTGTTCAAAATTTTCTGAAATTACTAAAAGAAATTCGAGTATGTAAAAAAGCACTATTATTTCCCTAATTTAGGCAGCTAGACAATTTTGATTCTTTATTTAGACAACATTGTTTAGTTAAATTTTAATTAGATTTCGTAAGTTTAAGAACATAATTTTTTTTTTATAATAAGAGGTAAAATATTTTATTTTTATTAAAAAGCAGGAATGAATCAAGCAAGAAAAAACTACTTATAATGTACCTAAATAATAACCGTATGAATGTGAATATTCTATAGAAAACCAATAAATTTGACCAAAAAATAAGAAAAAATAACTTACCAACAAATAGGGAATTAAACCAGTATACAAACACGCTAAAAATGTATTGATTTATACAGTAATATCCAAATGACGGGGTTTTTTTGCAAGTTCGTTTAAAATGTCTTCTACATCTGGGGTAAATTTTCTATGAATGTTTAAGAGCGCCAATCCATTCATTCTATTATTACCCGTTGAATTGCGTAAATAAGTCTTTAAACGGCGTAAAGTCGAAAAGGATCTTTCGCTTGCACTCGTTGAAACAGGTAGAACGACTAATATTTCTAGGAGTTTGAAAATGTTTGGTGTTATATCTTTATTGCACATTCCAAGAGCATCCGCAGCAGTTTTTGGAACACTACCTCTGCTTCACTAATCCTTTTCAATCTTTTATACCAAAGTTTTAGTTCCGACTTTAGGCTTTCCTTACACGTATCCAAATCTTGAGCGCAAAATTCCACTAGTGCTTCAAAAGCCTTTATGTTTGAAGGTTGACAAATGAAAGGATCGGCAGGAAGAAGGCACTGAAATCCTTTCAAAATATCACGATGCGATACAAATCTTAAGTCTAATTGTGTTATAAAATTTTCTATAAATGGAATAAATACACTAACTCTGAAATATGTTTCGGGTGTCGATGAGGGAAAATTAGCGCGATTTTTCTGTCGTCCCGATATTCTAGGGATTTGTATGGAAGATCCAATGCTTGTTAGCATAAGAGAATAAGAGCTGAATATTTCAGAGAATGTTTCAGTGGCATTTTCACGCATTAATTTTAGTTCTTTAATAACATCTTCTGGGAGACTCACTACCTCTATCAAATCTATGCTTGTTTTTTGTAGGTATCTACAAAGATGGATTGTTATGATGAAGACTTTGTAAATGCATAAAAGAGATATTACGAACTGGCAATTAGATACTGTGCACAGTAAAGAATTAGCTTGAGTAGCTGATTCCTTATCCTTCCATTCTGATATTTTTTGAAGAGTTTCAACGATAGGCTCGAAAAGTTCCACCACAGAGGTTACTGAGTCGTATCTTTCCATCCAACGGGTTGCACATAGCTGTTTAATTTTTTCCCTCTTAGAGCTGGTTTCCATCTCCTCTATTGCTGAAGATAGGACATACTGTCTTTTTGGCGTATTTAAAAAGTCGTATAATGTTTTAATTGTCCCTAAGCAATTTCTAATGCCAGTTATTTCGCATGCATTTGATACGGCCAAATTGAGGCTATGAGCAGAGCAATGTACATAGAGTGCTGATAGGACAATACTTCTTACGTGGGCTTGTACACCATTAATTTTTCCACTCATTGATGCAGCACCATCGCACCCCTGTCCACGTAACTTTTTTATATTAACCTTCATAGACTGTAATTGGTCTAATATTGTTGTTGCTATTGCTTTTCCGGTTAAGTCATGCACTGGAATGAATCGCAAAAACTGTTAGGTGATGTTAAAATTTTCTTTATCGACAAATCGAACACATAACGATAATTTCTCTATACCTGCAATATCAGTTGTTTCATATGCAAGTATGGAAAAGCAAGTTACATCATTAATCTTGCTGACTAGTTTTTGCAGGATTAAAATATTACAAACCTCAATAACTTCGTTCTGAAATCGAGAGCTGGTATACTGAGCATTTTTTTTTGCTTGACTCTAAAATGTTCTTAAGAGTCGAATCGTTCTTACTCCGGAAACGAAGCAATGCCCGGAAATTTCCGTCGTTCTCTTCACCTGATTGTTCAGCAATTATTCCCGAATCCTTATGTCCCCTTAGAGCGAGACCTTGATTTCCACAAAAAAGAATGGTTTCATGATTTGAGTAATTTTTTTTCTATTTTCTAATTTTCTTCTGCTTACTGCACAGTCAACTTGTTCATCCACAGGTTTTATCTTTCCAAGTAAAATATCGCTTATTGTACCAGCAGTTTCGATTGATTTTTTGTGATAAAGACATTCCTCGTGTTCAGAAAATCGCTCTACTACTTTTTTCCAGTTGTCAAATTTTACTCTGCACAGTTGGCCTAAAGGTTGCTTGCCTGAATCGGCACCACCTGGTGCGAAAAGTACACAAACTTTGCAAAAAGCACCCCTCTTTACCTCTGAATATGCAAGCCATTTCCAGCGATAAAGCCATTTGTACTGAAATTTCAATTTTCTTTTACCTTTTTCAGGAAAAACAAATGCTGGATTGGGAACCCAAACATTTTTTAGTATATTCAGTTTTTTATCCTTGCATGTACGATCTTCTGAAAAAAGTCTTATGTCATACGGGTGGGAAGTAGCACTTTGAGGGTCACTTTCACATTCATCAGATTTTGTTATGCTAGAAACGTTTTTTTCAACGGAAGTATCACATCGTAAAGTATTATTCGGTTCAACAGAAAAACTTACATTGGTACTAGACGCTGTCACCTCACTACGTTCAGGTCGTGATTTTTTTTCAAAAATTTAAAAATTGTTAAATTCTTGCGTTTTGACATCCTAAAGATCCAAGAACAGCAAACCGAAAGACAATCTGCCGAGATATCTCTTAGTCTGACTAACTAACTCCACTGTACTCCGTTCCCCCTTTTATATAATTTTTCACCCACCGCATCTCCAAAATTCTCGAATTGTCTGAAAGACGATAGAACGTCTAGGATTCCAAAATCATAGCGTCCAAGACCTCGCGAATGCCAGCCAGTCTCGAAAACTATCGCGACAGGCAGGACAGAATGGAAACAGCGATAGGGGCTCGCCTGTACACTTTCACGTGAATTTGGTTTCATAAGTACAACCTTATTATAGTAAATGTTTTTTCAGTATTCTGAGAAAAACCGTGAGAAAAAAAAAGTAGGCATAAGGCAAATAAAAATATATAGTCTTAAAAAATAATAGCCTGCATAATTTTTTACTAACATTTTTATTTTTGCCATTTTGTCCGAGCTTCAGGGGGGTGTTTAAACCCCTAAACCCCCCTCCCCTTGCGTACGCCACTGTATATATATATATATATATATATATATATATATATATATATATATATATATATATATATATATATGTAGAGGCTGTTGGTAGCGACAGCTGAGAGAGCATGAAAATCCGAGGTAGAAGGATCATCGAGGATTGGATCGAAGACCGAAAGTAGGAGGATGAACCGGAATAGTTCCTGCGCGGATGAACATCGGTGGAGGACCACAACCGACGGCCACGGCAGGGAATGAAGAGGCTGATGTCCAGTACATAAGGAGATGGCAGTTTGCCATCGAGAGAGTTATTCGAGCATTGGATTTCAACGAGTTAGGTTGTTTTATAACCGAGCTCCTGCTACTATGACTTCAGTTATATTCGGCCGCGGAGGGAAGGTTTTCCGACCCTCTCGCGTAAACGTTGATGTTGAAAATGATAAGTTCGATCACAAAGCCCTTAGAGAAGCGATGAAGTTTGCAGCCCGCAAAAAGGCTTCATACTACCCGACCATTAACGGTAAGTTAAGATTGGTTAAAGATCATGAGGAATTATCCAACAAAGCGAGAAGAAGCTTTGATGAAGGCTAACTGGCAAAAGAAAATCTCTACAGAACGTTATACATGGAAGAAGAATTTTAAGTTCTTATTACGCCAAAAGTTCCAAACTCAGTTTTGGAAATTATGGATATCCAGACAGCTACCCCGGCTGATTCAACTGCCACCGTGGAACCTGAGCCCGTGTTAGAAATCATGGATATACAGACTACAACTCCGGTTGACTCTACTCCAGTAACAGATGAGCCAGACTCAAACCCCATCCCTGAGCCTGCTGAACAACATCCCGATACAGCTGTGAAAAATAAGAAAAAGAAAAAGCGGGTTAAGAAAGGTGTCAACCCGGCGACACCAGTAATTTCTGAACCCGAGATCGAAAGTGAGCAACCCCAACAGATAGATATGATCATCCCCACAACATCGGAGGATATCGAAGTGCAGATGGAGCTAGGAACTTCCGTCGAAGCCCCGGCTACAGCTGAGACCCTAGCTTCTACACTTGAGCCGATAGATACCCTGCATCCCACCAGCTGGAAAATCAAAGCCCTCGTACGTGGACTTAATATCGACACCGAGATTGTGAATCTCGAAAGTGAACTTTCAGACAATGGTTTTCGACCAATCAGGACATAGCAGATGAGAAGGAGGCGTGGACAGGAACCTAGGCTCCTCCCCCTTTTTCTTGTCATTCTACCAGATAGTGGAAAACACCGTGATATCTTCAGCATCGAGCGTCTGCTAGATACCCCAGTCAAGATCGAAAGATTTCGTGGCGGGCGCCACGAAATTACCGATGTCAGAAGTTCGGGCACACACAAAAGTCATGCACTGCTGAGCCTGCTTGTATGAGTTGTGCCAATGCACACTTCACGTACATTTGTACAAAATCAAAGAACGAACCGGCCAAATGTGTAAACTGCCTAGGGGAGCACCCAGCCTGTTTTTCGGGCTGTGGTGCAAGACCCAAAAGAAGTTCCAAACAGAGACCCACTCAGCCTAGAAATCCTGCAGACAAAGCCACCAGATTCCTGTTGTTATTCAAGGAAATGCAGCAGCTTCTAAAGGATCCAGATCTACTAAATTTACTCCGATCTCTGATTGCTGACAAGTCTTAGACCCAGAGATCTCCTCCAAGCCTGACCTGTTTTTTCTAGACGTCCACAGTCCTCCTGTGGAAAATCCTACTGTTATTTCATAGTCATCGTTGCCCTAAGACAAAACTACAGATTACGAGGTCTAGTGCCCGCTTACGCGGGCAGGTACCTTTCCAAACACAGATCGTCGTCCATCGAGAGAGTTGTTGTGCAGCGTCCGAGACTTCGTCCCGATATTCCGTTTCTACCCGGTGACGCCCACCTGCAGTATGAGATGTTACAATCGAAAGTTTAAATTTTAATTGATTTTTAATAACAACTTTTAAACGTTTTTATGGAATAACCTGTTAATTGGAGTTTGTAAGTTTCTTGATGGTTTGTTATCTTTTACTATTAAAGAGGATGTAACATTGCCATATTGTTTCATTTGACGTCTTACATTCCCATCACCGAAACCTATACAATCGGTGACCTGTGAACGAATACCTATATTTCTGTTTCTGCAAACTGCATTTGGGAAATTCTACTAGCTGATGGATTACGAAGAGATGCTGGTACGTTTCAAGTTTTAAAATTTGTGGAAATCCGTGAGTACGAATTGCTTCTATTGTTGGACTTTAATACAAAAAAACATTAATACAAAAAATGCCCGAATCTACGGAAACTGCTGATGAACAAATTGCTCGTGTCACTGTAAAGCCGCTACCTTTTAGGGGAGCCAATCCAGAATGGGGTCCCTTCACCGCTAGAGGACCTGGTTGTAGATATCACGTGATTCATACGGTCTAGCGTTTGTTTACATATGGTTTTCATAGAGTTCAACGAGAAGTTTATGAACCAAAATTAGTTATTGATAAATTAATTAAGTTTTTTTACTAGCATATGATACTAAAATTTGATATTTACATTTAGTTTAATTATTAGAATAGGTATTAAGGTTAGAATAATTTAGTTTTAGATTCTTATTTAGAGCTAGCGTTTAGGTACTTTTAGCATAGTTAGCGATAGTTCATTAGTTTGTAATTTATATAGCTTAGATTTTAGTTAGTATTGCTAGTTTAATTAGTGCTTCATAGGCTTCATGGCTTGTTCGATTGTTGATAAACCATTATATTTGGTGGATTTGCAAGTTTCTCGATCTTAGAATATGCAGAGCACTTTCCAGCTCTAACTGGTAATACTAGTGTTGTTACCAAGATAAAGAAAGGTTCTATGATACCATTCCAGAATTCATTCATTTTACCAATGCAAGTAATTTTTTCTTTAAAAAAGAAAAGGGAGGGAAAGTTTTTAAATTATTAAAATATGAGTATCTAATAACAGCTCTAGATATCTCCCCATTTGTTTAATACTATTGTGAGTAATATAAGTATTGTTTAATAAAAATTGTTATAAATTTTAATCAGTAAATTTTTTTTAAAATAAAATAAAAATTGTCTTACTGTTATACAACTACTCATTGATTTGTATCTAAAGTACAACTTAATATATTGCTTGCAAAAAATGAAATGAGTGTTGGCATGATTTTAATTTCAATAAACATTGGCATCATTTTGTTTGCTTTTGTTTTTGATCTTACTTAAATTAGTTTAAAAATATACATTTCCACAGAAATAGACATTGCAACATGAAATTGAACACAATATTAACACCATGAGAGAATATTGCTATTTGATGCATAACATATGAAAATATACCATCAAGAGGATATTAAAAAAAAAATTATAAAATTTTATAGAATCCTTTTCACCCACTTCAAATTATACCCTAAATATAAATCAATTTTTAAAAAGCAACTAGTTATATTTGTACAATAGTATAATAATTATATAATATTTGAACTCAATGGCTTGAATCACTAAATCGATATAATTTTTGAAGAGAATAACGCATCACTACTTTGTATGTCATGTCTCCAACACAATCTCTCTCCATTTTTTTTTCAGTATTTTTTTTTTCTTTCCCAATTCTTTTTTACAATGTAACTTTTGTTGTTTGATGATGTCTCACAAAATATTTCTAGCAGTCAATATGATTGAAACAGACCAAATTTAACTTAAAAAATTATTGGTTAAATAAAAATTCTCTGGGTGTTTTTGTTGCTTGTGGAAATGGGTGGAGGCAGATTTTTCTAATTTGGCAGTGGAGTCAGTCTTTCCGCTGGATGAACAACTGATTTACATCATCAACAAACAATTCAATAAAATTGCTTCACTTTAAGGAATAAATTAAAATGAAGCTTTAAAGCACAAAACACAGATTTATTTTAATATGAAACAAAAATGGAGTTTATCATGTGGAGACAATAATTTAGTTTGCTTTATTTTAAAATACTTTATTAATTATAATATTACATAAATACAATAAAAGTCCTTCATTTTGAAAGATGAGTTAAATACTCATAATTAAATTAAAATGAAACAAAAAGTATACAGTTAAAATTTTGTTTCAACCAACTTACTTGTGAAACAAGATGCTTTAATTATAATAATTATTTAAAACATTAAAAGCACAGTGAAATTCTTCCAATTTAAAACAGCAGCTTTCAAAAAGTATTCTGTACTCTTAGTTTTCATGAAAATGTCAAAGATATTCCGTAAAACCCACATTTATTTTTTAATTTTGCTTTTATATTTATATCCAATCAACAATCCATTATTTATCAAATACTTCTAATTATTTACATGAAATTATTTCAGTAAAATGCCTAATTAAAAAAAAATATTAACACTTTATAAGATATGCAGCTATTTTCTAACAATATATTGAATTAATTATGTAAAGAATGTACATTTATAAAAAATTACAATTGTGTCAGCCATTTAATTTTTCAATTAAATTAGATTGTTTCTCCTCATTAAACAGTTTTTCGGTTGTTTATATGTTTAAAGTTGCAAATGAAATATATTTATACGGTTGGAGATTTGAAGGGAAAAAAAAGGCCAGTCACAAACAATTCCAAAGCTGAAAAGAATTTGGAAACAGCTGCTTTAAGGAATTAATCATGATGATGCACTCATAATTTGTTAAACATGAAACAAATATTAAATGTAACATTTATTAACAAAAATAAAGTTTAAAAAAATTGAAAATTAACTTACGTTTAACAAAAAAAAGCATGGTTAACGTTTTATTTTCTGGTTTAAATACATTTTAAAAAAACTAACTATGCATTAACTTCTCTTCACACTTTTTCCAGGCTTAGTACTGGTAGTACTATCTAAAATAGCTCTGGCGTGTTTAAAAGTTTTTTTTCTTCCAATTTTTAAATATCTTTTTTTTTTACTTTTTTTCATCATATTTCATTTTTATCATATTTAAAAATCATTCAATTAATGGACTTCCGAAGTTAACCAGCATGATATAGGGCAAATCTTCTTCGAAATATTTAATACGTCCAATTGCGCGTTCGACATAGACTCTATTATTTGAGAGCATGTTATTGCATTCTCGCTCCAAGACAGGAAACTGACTCTTTTCTGTAAATTATCTTTCATATTAAAAAAATTAAAGAGGCAGTAAAACTTCTCTCTATCAAATCCTGTAATCGACTTAACTGCTTATCACTCTTAATATTTTTGACACTAAAAACACTTTGAGCTTATTTTTCTTTAAATTCTTCAACTAACTTTTAAAGGAAACAATTCATCAAGCTTTGGACAGCAAGTCTGTATAGCAAGTCTCACTAAACAAAAAAGAAATATATATATGAGTAAATGCATTCAGATGAGGAAAAAATTATTCTAATAGCTATTTATGAAATTTTTTTAGAGCTAAATTTAAAGATAAAACAAGAATAAGGGAAAATAATTATCTCATTATAAAATATTAGTTTCTTTATGAGCAGTTTGACGGTGACTTGCCATAATAGATTACTTCTTGTTACAACTGTGCTAATTGCGTCAAGCTTTTATTATATTTATATTTATTATTAATTATTACAGTGAAGAACCATTCTTGAAATGTACTACTAGTAAAAATTATAAGAGAGAAGAAAGCTAACTTTAAAATTAATAATTTGAAATTATTGTATAGAAGAAAAATTAAGCTATATTGTATGTTTATACATACAATATAAGAGGTTAACAAAGTAATATTAGATTTCAGCTTATAAATTAATATTTTCAGAAGCCATGAAATTCCATTATACATAAATTAACTAATGATTACAATCTAGATTAGCAACTAAATCTTCTAGTATGAACCTTAATTACTTTAACTACTTTTTATGATTTAATAGATATAATTGTAATTCTTTTATTTTTAAATTTAATGATATATGAATAGAAGAAAATCAATTTTTATCATTATAAATATAAAATTTTTGTTTCTTTAATATTAGCACTTTGGTAGTGACTTGCAAACTTGCCCTAATATATCACTTCTCATAACAAACCGTAATGAATTGCTTTGACTTCTTAATGTAGCTATATATATATATATATGTGTGTGTGTGTGTGTTATTTAAGTTTCATATTTATTATTAGTCATAATAGTAAGGAACCATTTATGAAATATTATACCAGTAAACACTATGTGAGAAAAAAGTTAACACTGAAATTAATAGTTTTAGGTTATTGTAAAGAAAATAAAATAAATCATGAGCAAGTTATTACACGAATCAAAAAGTTAATCAAGTAACACTAGATAATCTTTTTTATGTTGAAATTTTTTTTAAGGCTTTAAAATATAATTGTCATAAATAAATTAATCTTTAGAATCTTGTTTAGTAATTTTTATACAACTTTTTATGCATTTAGTCGGGGTAGTTGTACTATTATTTTTTTTGTTAGCATTTTACTTAATTTTTACTGTATATATTTCTTTCTTCGGCAGTTTTAAAAATTAAATTTGAAAAATAAAAAGTTCTATTACTTTCATTAATACATATTTAATTTATATTTGCTTTATTATGTTTAAGTCAATTTTATAAATACTCTATAAATCTAATTTGCTATAAACTTAGTGCAATATATTTTAAAGAATGAGTTGAGTATAACAAATGTCTGGTCTATTTAGTAACGTCATTACCTTAATATTCTAATAATAATATTTTCTTTACTTAATTATTTTATTATAGTTATGTTGCATTTATAAATAAATATAACAACGACACTTACTTTAAATCAGTAGATATCGTGTCCACAGATTCATTTAATGATGAAACTTCATTTTCGATAGTGTCAGAGCGATATAAAATTCTCCGTTCTTTATTTTTAGTAAAAACGAATTTCGTGGGAATAGCTCCTTGCTTTAACATCCTTCTGTTGGTAAAATTTTGATATTTGAAGCAATGTTCTTCGAAATGATCCGAACATAGTAAAGTATACTTAGTAGGAACGAAATCGTCCCGTTTTATTTTTATCAACCATGCTTTCAATTGTTCTTTATTATTAACAGGAAAAGTAAAAAAAGTCGGGTTTAGCGCGACAATTGTGGCATCCAAATGCAGCACAATAGGCCATAATATCACAAAGATATTTAATAATAATTAAAGGTAAGAAACACGTTGCTACCAGAAACACTAGCATCGCACTGCTCTCCGCGTTTGTAAACAGAATTACTCACGTGACCTGTGACGTTGCATGAAGGGATCCCATTGTGGTTCAGACAAATTGAAAGTCAGTCTTGCAGGAGTAACTACAGAGTCAACGAAATTTCACCACGTAGTTTCTGCTCTACAACCGGAGGAACTGGCGATTATCAGCGACATTGTTATCAGTCCACCTGTGGATGAGCCTTTCACCGCACTTAAAAAAAGATTGTGCGCTCAATATGCTGAATCTGAAGCTCAACGCTTAAGGGATTTAATTTCGGGAATGCAGCTTGGTGACCACCGTCCTTCAATACTGCTTCTGGAAATGCGAAATAAAGCCGGTGCGACAATTAACGACGAATTTCTTAAATCTTTATTTTTGCAGAGGTTGCCTACTAATGTTCAACAGATTTTGGTGATTTCCAACGATAACCTGGACAAGCTGGCGGAGATGGCTGATGGTGTTATGTCTACGACAACTAACGCACAGTCAGTCAGCGTAGTAGCTGGTTCGACGGATCAGACGGATTTACGGTCTTTATTGACAGAGATCACAGCTCGTCTCTCACGGTTAGAAGCCCGTACAAGTGACCGGTTAAGAAGTACTAGTCAGAAACGCTCTACTAGCCGAAGCCGACAGTCTGCAAATTCACAGTATTGCTGGTATCATAAAATATTCAAGCAACGAGCGACAAAATGCCGACCTCCATGTTCGTTTCAGCAGGAAAACTGCTGAGGACGTCATCCAGTCAAAAGGATGACGGCGAAGCGATGATTCAGCGACTTTATCTGACGGACAAGTCTACATCCTCACGTTATCTCATCGATACGGGAGCTGACGTCTCTGTGATACCTCGTGCTACCTATGCATCCAGTGACCATTCTTCAGAGATGAAATTGTTCGCCGCAAACGGTACGACCATTCCAACTTTTGGCCAACGCCTGTTGAAATTAGACCTCGGACTCAAAAGAGAGTTCAGATGGTCTTTTATCATAGCCGCCGTGCCTCATCCAATTATCGGAGCTGACTTCTTACGCAATTTTGGTTTATTAGTCGACGTCAAAAATGCTGCAGTAATTGATTCTTTGACTAATTTGCAAACAAGAGGTACCCGGTATGCTGGGATTGCTTCAACGGTAAAGGTAATTTTAGAGAACTCTAAACTCCACCATTTGTTGTCAGAATTCCCTGCTCTGATTAGGACTGGTGTCACGCCAAGAAAAGTTAAGCATGGAGTAGAACATTGGATACAGACAAAAGAACCGCATATTTTTTCGAAACCTCGACGTTTATCGCCAGATAAGTTGAAAGCTGTAAAACAGGAATTTGAATTTCTGGTTGCACCAAGGGTTTGTCAGCCTTCCAGAAGCTGTTAGACAAGTCCGTTACACATGGTTCTAAAAACGTAAGGCGACCGTGTGGTGATTTTCGTCGTCTTAATGGTGTGACCGTGCCAGATAGGTACCCTGTTTCCCACATGCAAGACTGTTTTCAGTTTTTGGAAGGTAAAAGAATATTTTCTACCTTGGACCTGGAAAAAGCGTATTATCAGATTCCAGTGCGCAAAGAAGACGTGCCAAAGACTGCGGTAACAACGCCGTTTGGATTGTTCGAGTTTCTGTATATGCCGTTTGGATTATCAAATGCTGCCGCAACTTTCCAACGCTTCATTCATCAAGTCTTCAGTAGAATTACTAGGGAAATTGTGTAACGGAAAAGGGTATTAATCCGCTTCCTGATAAAGTTTCTGCAATTGCTAATTTTCCTCAGTCAGTTACAGTTAGAGAGCTGCGTCGATTTCTTGCGGTCTTGAATTTTTATAGAAGATTCATACCGAGAGCTGCCCACACGCAAGCAATTTTAAACGAATATTTAAAAGGTGTTAAGAAAAATGATAAAAGCGCGATCAAGTGGTCGGAGGAAGCAGTTACTGCATTTGAGAAGAGCAAGAAAGAATTGGTGAATTCAACCAAGATGTACTATCCTGTCATGAATGCACTGTTGACGATGGTGGTAGACGCTTCTGATACTGCGATAGGTGCTGCTTTGCATCAGCGGATCGAGAAAGAGTGGCAACCATTTGGTTTTTATTCAAAGAAGCTTGCACCATCTCAAAGAAAATACAGTGCTTACGACAGAGAGCTCTTGGCTGCGTACATGGAAGTCAAATACTTTCGGCATATGGTAGAGGGTCGGCCGTTTACTATCTACACTGACCAAAAGCCGCTGATATATGCCTTTAAACAAAAGGAAGATAAGTGTTCGCCAAGACAATCGCGTCATTTGGATTTTATTGGCCAATTCACTACGGATATTCAGCACGTGAAGGGAATAGATAACATGGTTGCAGATGCGCTGTCTAGTGTAAACATTGCTACCATAGAAACACCTTCCCACATCAATTTTTTGTGAGCTGTTTTGTGATGTATCTACCAAACAGATTCAACCATTTGTGCCCGAAGTGGACAGGAAAAACGTTTTTTCCAAACTGCATTCTATTTCACATCCAGGTATTAAAGCTACTATAAGGTTGGTGGAAGAACGATATGTTTGGCCTGGTATAAAGAAAGATGTTAGGACATGAGCTCAACAATGCTCGGCTAGTCAACGTTCTAAGGTGACACGGCACACGCAGAGCAAGCTTGGTACATTTGTTCCACCAAATGCCAGGTTCGAGCACGTGCACATCGACATCGTAGGTCACTTGCCGCCATCAGAAGGTTTTCGCTACTGTCTTACTTGTGTCGACCGTTTTTCCAAGTGGCCAGAAGCTTACCCGCTCGCAGATATAACAGCCAAATCTGTTGCTGATATTTTCTATGCTGGATGGATTGCTGGGTCTGGAATACCTCTACGAATCACAACAGACCAGGGGACACAGTTCGAAGCCTCATTGTTTGATGCCCTGACTAAG
This sequence comes from Parasteatoda lunata, assembly GCA_949128135.1. Taxonomy (NCBI): domain Eukaryota; kingdom Metazoa; phylum Arthropoda; class Arachnida; order Araneae; family Theridiidae; genus Parasteatoda; species Parasteatoda lunata. The sequence continues at coordinate 113,667,706 of OX421975.1, forward strand.
TTCCTGGGTTCGGCCCGTCATCAAACAAGCCCTTACCATCCCTCAGGAAATGGTCTAGTGGAAAGATTTCACAGACAGATGAAGGGAGCGATTAGAGCCTACAGTACAAGTCAGTGGACCAGAGTTTTACTTACCATTCTTTTAGGTTTTAGAGCTGCATGGAAGGAGGACTTGCAAGAAACGACAGCGGAAATGGTTTATGGAACTCCGATACGACTGCCTGGAGAATTTTTATATCCGTCTACTGGTACAGCGGATCCCGCAAACTTTGTTGGAAAGCTAAAAGAGACCATGCAGGAGTTGCTGCCAGTAAAGTCCAGACATCAGGGTCACAGAGCAGTTTTTGTAAGTAAAGACCTTTCGTCGCGCAGCCATGTTTTCCTGAGATCCGATGTCCTGAAAAAAGGCCTGCAGCCACCATACGAGGGTCCATTTCAAATGCTGAGTCTAGGGGAGAAGGTTTTTAGGATTCTTATTCATGGCCGAGAGAGTAACGTGGATCGTCTAAAACCTGCATATGTATCCCGAGATGAACAGGACATATTTCCTAAAAGCGAATCTACAGAGGATGAATCTACTATCCCAGAGCCTGGTGACATGCCAAAAGAGGTTAAGACACGACCAGGCCGTCGAGTTAAGTTTCAGGGAAAGTATCAGCAATGAGCTGGAAATGTCTCGCTAGCGCTGGTAGGAGACTACTGTGGAGGCTGTTGGTAGCGACAGCTGAGATAGCATGAAAATCCGAGGAAGAAGGATCGAGGATTGGATCGAAGACCGAAAGTAAGAGGACGAACCGGAATAGTTCCTGCGTGGATGAACACCGGCGGAGGAGCACAAACGACGGCCACGGCAGGGAGTGAAGAGGCTGATGTCCAATACTTTAGGAGATGACAGTTTGTCATCCAGAGAGTGCCCGTTGGTTCATTCGAAACACAAATATTCATCAAGATCTCAAAATTCCTCTTCTCTCCGAATACATCAATAAATTAAATGCAGACTTCTACAAAAAAAAAGAAAAATGTCAAGCAGTTAACTTTAATCAGATCCTCTCATTTGAAAACTATAAAAAAGATTGCACACGGAAAAAATATACAAATTAACAAATAAATTTTTAGTAAATAATTTTGCCCACGGATTTAGCCGAAATGGATTTGCATTAGGGAAAACTATATAAATTAACAAAGCAAATTTTTAGTAAATATCTACAATATTAGATTAACTCAGTGATTTTATATAGAATTTTATTATTTTAGTTGGATATCCATTGTTTATTATCAAATTTTGAAAGAGTTTATCGATTTGGTTTTTGGATAAATAAATATTACTGCATATTCTTTTAATTCTATTCATTTCATTAAAAGTGGTGCTTAAATAGATGCTCCTAGAAACATTAGAATTCCAAGTAATAAGTTTATTTATATTAAAGTTAAAATCATTTCTTTTATCGTATAAATCAACAAAGCAGATATTTTCTTCTTTTATAATACCTAAATCCAAAAAATTTAAATTAATATTATCATCATGATTACGAAGCAAGATTAATTCCTTGGGGTAAATATCATTTAATAAAATAGTATAATCTTGAAAATTAAAGATAATTAAATCATCAATATATCTAAAAACATAAATTAACAAAGGAATTTTTTAGTAAATAACTTTGACCACAGATTTGCCCGAAATGGATTTGCACACGGAAAAAATATACAAATTAACGAATAAATTTGTAGTAAATAATTTTTCCCACGGATTTACCCGAAATGGATTTGCATTAGGGAAAACTATATAATTGCGGATCCCGCAAACTTTGTTGGAAAGTTGAAAGAGACCATGCAGGAGTTGCTGCCAGTAAAGTCCAGACATCAGGGTCATAGAGCAGTTTTTGTAAGTAAAGACCTTTCGTCGTGCAGCCATGTTTTCCTGAGGTCCGATGTCCTGAATAAAGGCCTGCCGCCACCATACGAGGGTCCATTTCAAATGCTGAGTCGAGGGGAGAAGGTTTTTAGGATTCTTATTCATGGCCGAGAGAGTACGGTAAACGTGGATCGTCTAAAACCTGCATATGTATCCCGAGATGAACAGGACATATTTCCTAAAAGCGAATCTACAGAGGATGAATCTACTATCCCAGAGCCTGGTGACATGCCAAAAGAGGTTAAGACACTACCAGGCCGTCGAGTTAAGTTTCAGGGAAAGTATCAGCAATGAGCTGGAAAAGTCTCGCTAGCGCTGGTAGGGGACTACTGTGGAGGCTGTTGGTAGCGACAGCTGAGATAGCATGAAAATCCGAGGAAGAAGGATCGAGGATTGGATCAAAGACCGAAAGTAGGAGGACGAACCGGAATAGTTCCTGCGTGGATTAACACCGACGGCCACGGCAGGGAGTGAAGAGGCTGATGTCCAATACTTAAGGAGATGACAGTTTGTCATCCAGAGAGTGCCCGTTGGTTCATCCGAAGCACAAATATTCATCAAGATCTCAAAATTCCTCTTCTCCCCGAATACATCAATAAATTAAATGCAGACTTCTACAAAAAAGCAGAAAAATGTCAAGCAGCTAACTTTAATCAGAACCTCTCATTTGAAAACTATAAAATAGATTACCATCTCAGACCTGTTGCAGCCTACTATACATCAGATGCCTCATATCATCACCATCAACGTCAATAGAAGTAAACCATCATAGCCTAATGGATAACGCACCCGCCTATAGTTACAAAGTTCCTTGGTTCGACCCCATCTGATATCACTTTTCAAAATATCATCAGAATCATCCATATTGTAACATAGTGCACAGAATCAAAATATCATCAGAATCATCCATATTGTAACATAGTGCACAGAATCATTGATCACTGTAAAAATCATCAACCTTTCAATGCTTCCTGAGTTTCATCAATTTGTGTGTTATCATGCAGTGCTTTCCGAGCAGCAAATCAAAATCACAAACTTTGAACTTTCAATAGAACTTTAAAAAATTCTTAATATCTAGTGTATTTTATTATTAGCAATATGCTCCAATAGAATTGTCAATTTTTCTAAATAAAACCTACAACTATAAGTTTCAAACAATGCCTGTAATTTATTTTTATTTTTATTTATTTATTATTTTATTGCTACCATAATGATACTCAATACAAAATGTTTTTATTCAATGTTTTTTAAATTTCATGACGTATGGATTAGGGGAAGTTGCGCGGCCCAGGCACCCAATTTCTTGTAAATAAAGCGAAAGCATCGAGAGAGTTGTTGTGCAGCGTCCCAGACTTCGTCCCGATATTCCGTTTCTACCCGGTGACGCCCACCTGCAGTATGAGATGTTACAATCGAAAGTTTAAGTTTTAAATGATTTTTAATAAACACTTTTAAACGTTTATCGAATAACCTGTTAATTGGAGTTTGTGAGTTTCTTGATGGTTTGTTATCTTTTATTATTAAAGAGGATGTTACATTGCCATATTGTTTCATTTGACGTCTTACATTCCCATCACCGAAACCTATACAATATATATATATAAATTCAAAATGTAGAGAAAACATGGAAAAAATTACGGAACAATGAAAAAAGGGGCAAAAGAAAAATAATAATAAAATAAAAATATATATATTTTTTTTTAAATTTCTGAGCCCTGTCCCGCCCCCGTCAAGGGGGCATCCAGGGGGTACTGATAGATTACAAACATAATACAGAAAACTGTGCACAGCACAGCATGAATTACAACTTGAAAAAACATTTAAGAAGTTGAAAAGTAAACATATGAATTGGGAGTATCGATTCCAAGAAGGTTGCATGTGGTAAGTCTAGCATACACAGATGTAAAGATGTGCAAATCACATACATATTCCCCGATGATGACAGCCACCAGATCTCGAGAAACCACAAACGAAGAGAAGTTTTTACAGATGAAATATACAGAGGATGGTTAATACAAATTATTTGGCATCATACATCGTCATCGTCAACGTTAGCAACAAATTTCCAATAGCAACTTACAAACAGTAATTTACAGATGAAAAGAAGCTCGATCACATTAACAGTCGTAGGTAGAGGTTACAGTTAGTCATGAATATTTACAGATGAACAGAAATTCAATACACAAAGATGTTTGGGTGGATGTAATAAATAACAGTGATGACACCTACAAAAAACGTGTCATATCATTGGAATAAATTAATAGTAATTTACCGGTGAAATGTTACAGATGAAAAGGAGTTCAATTATAAAAAAAACAGTATGTTAAAGTAACAGTGAATCATGAATATTTACAGATGAAAAGAACTCAATTCACAAAGACATTTGAAGTGGATGCAATTAGTAGCAATGAGAGTACCTGCGGATATACCTGTCACTTGAAAGATATAGTTGTGTCACTATTCCCAGAAATCAAATACATTCTAGTCAAAGGAATCCGGTAAATTTAGTTCAAAATGTCTTTTTATGATAAGTCCGATTCCCATACTGATTTTTGGGATTGTCCAGAGATTTTTAATAGTTTCTATAGTCGTATTAGATGGAAAGTATGAAAATTTGGGCATGCACATAGTATGTGCTCTAAGTCCTCCAAGCACCTGAAGTTCTGGCATTGATCTGTTTTGTTGTGAAATCGTGATTGGTACGTGCCCTGGGTTCCGTGGTTTGTAAGTTATATAAATTATATACATTATATAAATTAACAACGAAATCATTTTAGTAAATAACTTTATCCACGGATTAGTCCGAAATGGATTTGCACATGGAAAAATTGTATAAATTAACAAGGAATTTTATTAGTAAATAATTTTAGCCACGGATTTGCCCGAAAAGAATTTGCACATGGAAAAATTACATAAATTAACAATGAAAAATTTTTAGTAAGTAATTTTAGCCACGGATTTGCCCGAAATGGATTTGTCCATGGAAAAATTAAATAAATTAACAAAGGAATTTTTTAGTAAATAACTTTGACCTCAGATTTGCCCGAAATGGATTTGCACACGGAAAAAATATACAAATTAACAAATAAATTTTTAGTAAATAATTTTGCCCACGGATTTACCCGAAATGGATTTGCATTAGGGAAAACTATATAAATTAACAAAGCAAATTTTTAGTAAATATCTACAATATTAGATTAACTCAGTGATTTTATATAGAATTTTATTATTTTAGTTGGGTATCCATTGTTTATTATCAAATTTTGAAAGAGTTTATCGATTTGGTTTTTGGATAAATAAATATTACTGCATATTCTTTTAATTCTATTCATTTCATTAAAAGTGTTGTTTAAATAGATGCTCCTAGAAACATTAGAATTCTAAGTAATAAGTTTATTTATATTAAAATTAAAATCATTTCTTTTATCGTTTAAATCAACAAAGCAGATATTTTCTTCTTTTATAATACCCAAATCCAAAAAATTGAAATTAATATTATCATCATGATTACGAAGCAAGATTTATTCCTCGGGGTAAATATCATTTAATAAAATAGTATAATCTTGAAAATTAAAGATAATTAAATCATCAATATATCTAAAAACATATTTAATACTAAGAGTATAATTTTTTTCTTAATAATGCAAAAATAAGTTAGCTAAGAGAGATGAATAATTAGATCCTTGTGGTATTCCATCTATTTGAAGAAAAGTATCCCTTCCATTGTAAAGAAAATTATTAAAAAGACAAAAATTAATCAGAATTTCCCAATAATCAAAATAGCAACAAAGGATATTTTTAAAATCATAGTAATAATTCAAAAGGACATCTTTTAGTTTAGAAAGGGGAATGCTATTGAAGAGATCCTGGAAATCAAAAGTCACAATAGAATTAATTTTATTATGTTTAATGAATTCTAAAATCGGTTGATTATTAGTGATAGATAATCCAAGAGAAACCATCTTTGGAAATATTGTTAATAACTTTTTTAAGTAGTTAGAGAAAATGGTGCCAGGTTTAGTTAGATAAGTATTAGATTCACATGTGATAGTTCTAAAATTTTCAGGAGTTTTATGAAATTTAGGACTGATAATTAAGTAAGGAAATTGTATATTGCTAATTTTAATTTTTAATCTCTTATATAAAGCTAAAATTTTTTTAATGACAATATTATTATTTAAATTACTAAGTTTAAAATTTTTACTACTTTTTAATTCCGTATTTAAAAGTTCAATTCAGAATTTTTTACAGAAGATTGCATAATTATTGTTAGCTTTGTCTATGGGAGTAATTACAAAATTTTTCTGAAGTTGCTTAATTGATTGAACAATATTAGAAATACTTGTTGAATTGTTAATGTTATTTAAATTATCCTTATTATTGAAAACAAAGTTTTTAAAGTAATAATAAACACCCCATTTCCATTCTGTTAGCATACCTAAAGGTAAAGAGAATCTATTTGATATCTTTAAACAAAAACTATTGAGATCATTAAGAAAGTATTTTAGAATTTTATTGATGGATATATGGTAAATGGGTCTAAATTTTGTGCCTTTTATCATTAAATTCCTAAGTTCTAAGTTTTCTATAATATTTAAATTACCAGTAATAATATGTTTATGATGTTTATCAACAAAATCAAAATATTTCTCCTCCTCACAGTGACATTCATAATCGGATATACTAATCCTCCTTAAATTTTTGCCTATATCATTATAATTAAATATAGTTCTAACAAGAGATTTATTATATTTAAACTTTTAATTATGTTAAAATATTTTAATGGAAATAAAGTTTTAAAATTTTCAAAAATATTACGAAATTTGATCTTATCGAAAATAGGATTTTGAAAGTTAATAACGAAACATAAATTATCTGTCTAATAATCTAAATTATTGTCTTTTTATTTGGAGAAATTTCATTCATTTCCATATTAGAAATAAAATTCATATTTAATTTGTCACTATTAAGATAGTTTCTATTACTTCTTGATCCCCGTTTACCTCGATTTGTACGCTTATCTTTAATATGAAAAAGTGAATAAGTTGAAGAGATAATAAAGTTAATCTGTGTATGTTGGAAGGTATTGCTTAGCCCATCAGGCAAATTTGTTTCGTATAAAAGCATGTAGTAATTTTCTTTTTGTAGTCTTAAATCTAAATCTTCTACTATATCTAAAATATTAATTTTGACACTGTTAAAATTATGTTTTCTAAAATGATTCAATTCCAGGTTATTGATAATTTTATTACTGTTTATATCAGAACGATGTTGATTAATTCGAATGTTCAGTGACTTACTGGTTTGTCCAACATATTTCATATTACAGAAACTACAGGTTAACATATAAGTAACATTTTAAACTTTACAAAAAGTTTTGGAGCTATCGTTATTAAGAATTGTATGTTTTTTGCCAATAATAGGGCAAGTTTTGCATCTTTTATCACCACACGTTTTATAAGACGGTAAAATTTCGGGTATAGAATGCAATTCAAAAAATCTTTCCCTTTCGCTTTTGCTTTCAGAGTAGCAGGATGTCGATCCGAAGGTCCCCTCTGAATTAGGCTCTTCGTACTGGGTACAACATGAAAAATTATTTAAATATTGAACATATTTTTTACCAGGCCCTAAATTGTTATAACTCTTTAAATCCATTAAAATAGGCTCAAAGAGCAACGTCCTAAACACACACAACGTTTCAAAGACACGAAATTAGAAAAAAGAATTAAAAACGAAAATATAAGAAAAACGTAAATAAGTTAATAGAAGATAATATTAAGCGCTAAAGCTGCATTAAATATGATCAATAAAACATAGCATAATAAATAAATACAAAAAGGGAAAAAAACACGAAGAAAATTAAGAAAAACAATAATAATTATTGATGAATATCCATACGGTATAAACAACAATTTCCAAAATAAATTTTTAGTAACAGTGAGTGTATTTATAATATTTTTAAACTTCTGAAAAATAATAATAAGAGGAAAAGGACAAATAACAGAAATAAAATGAAATACGACGTAAAAGTTTTTATTAATGAATGAATTGCAATTTTTTAAGTCATTTTAATGCATGAAATTTTACATGGCAGAGCACAAAATTTGAACAAAATAGATACAATTGTTTCTGAGAAATCGATTTTTAAATACACGACTTCTTTAAAATGTGATTTTTCAGGAACTATTCAACCGATTTCGCTCATGTTTTGTATTTTCTTATGTAAAATCACCATGTAATAGTAACTGAGTTTAACAAAACTGTGAGTTTAGTTAGTGTGACGATCTAACTCAGGTGTATCAAAGATTAAAGCAAAAGGATTTTTAAATGAAACTTACCGGTAGTAAGTCAAAGGCGAAGGACAATAAATAAATGACAATAAAAAACAACTAAATGATTAAGAAACTGGCTTTCAAATCTTGCCTAGATTATTTAAATCAAAGTGAATTTTTTTTAAAATTGGAACATTAGACAATTCAAAATCCTGGAGTTAGAAGTCGGTTTTTCAATTTATGAATGAATAATAAATGTGAACAAAAATTATTAAAAATATCTTCTTAAATTAATATTTTATGTGTTTCGAAAACCGGTCGGTTTTCGGTTTATGTTAGAAGTCGGTTTTTCAATTTATGAATGAATAATAAATTTGAACAAAAATTATTAAAAATATCTTCTTAAATTAATATTTTATGTGTTTTGAAAACCGGTCGGTTTTCGGTTTATATTAAAAGTCGGTTTTTCAATTTATTAATGAATAATAAATTTGAACAAAAATTATTAAACATATCTTCTTAAATTAATATTTTATGTGTTTCGAAAACCGGTCGGTTTTCGGTTTATGTTAGAAGTCGGTTTTCCAATTTATGAATGAATAATAAATTTGAACAAAAATTATTAAAAATATCTTCTTAAATTAATATTTTATGTGTTTTGAAAACCGGTCGGTTTTCTGATTATGTTAGAAGTCTGTTTTCCAATTTATGAATGAATAATAAATTTGAACAGAAATTATTAAAAATATCTTTTTAAATTAATATTTTATGTGCTTTGAAAATCGGTCGGTTTTCGGTTTATGTCAGAAGTCGGTTTTCCAATTTATGAATGAATAATAAATTTGAACAAAAATTTTAAAAAATATCTTCTTAAATTAATATTTTATGTGTTTCGAATTTTTTGTTACCTACGTGAAAAAGAAATGTGAACTGTCTTTGTATCAGTATGTGAGAAATAGGCCCGTATTATGAAACTTCGCTAGTTGTAGTTAGCCTATGCTTTCAAAGAAACGTTCAATAGCTAAACTCAATGAAATTTTTACATATGTTAGAAAAGCTTGTAAATAAACCAAATCCAAAAAAATTTAGGAGCTAAAATACATTTAAAAGGGAGTAAAATAATATTGAAAATATGTATGACTATAAATCGAACGCATAAAACGAATAAATCCAACGCATAAAATAAAATACTTAGAATGATTATAATATAATTAATGAAATACTTATTAAAACATAAAATATTAAAAAAAAATGTTCAAAAGAAATATCAGAAATATCTTATGATATAAATATGAAATAATTTTTAAAGGAAATATTAAAAAAAAAAAAGAAATATCAAATCAAATATCAGAAATATCCTAAAATATTTTTTTTCCAATGGCAGGCACTGAATTTGAATCTTTGCCTATGAAGATGCCAGAATTGTTGCTCATTTCGCTTTTACCCAGTGGGCACCTGTGAACCAAAGTCACAGAGGCGAGCAACATTGCCCACGCCACACTGCCACAAACCCGTTTACAGGGTGGGCCACATTCACGCATCAAACACACACACAACAGATGGCAGTACAAAGAGAGAGAGAAACATCCATGCCCAGAGCGGGATTCGAACCCGCCGCCAATGGCTTCGCAGTCAGGCGCGCTAACCGCTCGGCCACCTGGCCGGCTATCCTAAAATTTAAATATCAAATAATTTATAAAGGAAATATCAAAATAATAAAAAATTTTAGGAAGTGTAAGAAAAATCCGTAAGTAATTTCAAAGTATTATATTTTAACAATTAAAGATGATTAGATGAGAACTTGCAGTCACGCTTGACGAGGTTCACGGTAGCAGGTTTTTTTACGCAAGTTTATTCCAACTTCCGAGTCCGCGGGGCCTGAAAAATTTCGTATTTCCTAAACCTCACTAAAAATGACGCTATTGTCGGGATTAATAGCAAATAATTCTCCTTTTTATATATTTTATTTTATAACCGTCGTTGAACAAACGACCCAATTTTTGGGTTTACGACGATTAATGTTCAACACCGCAGTCTTGTAATTTTTAACCCAAACCAGAAAACAAGGGAGCTCCTCGATCAAGCATTGGGGGAAATTTGCCTTAGTGGAGGACTTTTTCATGGAACTAACCCCCATTTGCGTTACATTGAGAGGAAGACCACGAGAACCTACCACGGTTAGCTTGATGGCAAAGAGACTCTAACTCGTGATCCGTCTATCACTGAGGATATTTTACGTCAGCACTGTAGTCGGTGCAAGCCGGATGCGAATTCGGATCGACCAGTCTTCGCAGGGACTCGAACCCGGTTTACCTCATAAGCGGCTCCTTTTTTTACTTATTATTAGTAAGATATTATTACGGCAAGTTAGTTTTGAATCCAGCATTATAATGTTAACTTTTTAATGCACAATTCTATAAATTTGTTGGGCCGTCTCAGTTAATAGGTGATTTATAATTTTACAAAGAATGATAGGAATTTTATAGGGTGATTATCGCAACGAGAGAGCTGATGTAATAGATCAAATTGAATTTCTAATGTAATTAAATGGTTTTCAAAACACATAAAATATTAATTTAAGAAAATATTTTTAATAATTTTTGCTCAAATTTATTATTCATTCATAAATTGAAAAACCGACTTCTAACATAAACCGAAAACCGACCGGTTTTCGAAGCACATAAAATATTAATTTAAGAAGATATTTTTAATAATTTTTGTTCAAATTTATTATTCATTCATAAATTGGGAAACCGACTTCTAACATAAACCGAAAACCGACCGGTTTTCAAAACACATAAAATATTAATTTAAGAAGATATTTTTAATAATTTTTGTTCAAATTTATTATTCATTCATAAATTGGATAACCGACTTCTAACATAAACCGAAAACCGACCGGTTTTCAAAACACATAAAATATTAATTTAAGAAGATATGTTTAATAATTTTTGTTCAAACTTATTATTCATTCATAAATTGTAAAACCGACTTCTAACATAAACCGAAAACCGACCGGTTTTCAAAACACATAAAATATTAATTTAAGAAGATATTTTTAATAATTTTTGTCCAAATTTATTATTCATTCATAAATTGGAAAACCGATTTCTAACATAAAACGTAAACCGACCGGTTTTCAAAACACATAAAATATTAATTTAAGAAGATATTTTTAATAATTTTTGTTCAAATTTATTATTCATTCATAAATTGAAAAACCGACTTCTAACATAAACCGAAAACCGACCGGTTGTCGAACGCAATCACAAAAATTATTTGATGTTTATATCATAAGATATTTCTGATATTTCGTTCGAAAATTTTTTGTAATATTTTATGTTTTGATAAGTATTTCATTAATTATATTATAATCATTCTAAATGTTTTATTTTTTGCGTTGGATTTATTACACGGGATTTAAAAGAAGGCAAAACAACTAGAAATGGGAGAGGTGCTATAAATTTTACTGGCAACCACAAATTTTTGCTTGATCACAAAATTTTTAAATTCTTGTAGGCATGGTCATAACAAATAAATATTGTCAACATGGAGCTTTCTATTCTGTAGTTTTAGTTTTCAATAATAGAATAATGTCACGTTTTGGTAACTGAATGATTATGATAATCATACATATTTTCAATATTATTTTACTCCCTTTTAAATGTATTTTAGCTCCGAAATTTTTTTGGATTTGGTTTATTTACAAGCTTTTCTAACATATGCAAAAATTTCATTGAGTTTAGCTATTGATCGTTTCTTTGAAAGCATAGGCTAACTACAACTAGCGAAGTTTCATAATTCAGGCCTATTTCTCACATACTGATACAAAGACTGCTCACATTTCTTTTTCACGTAGGTAACAAAAAATCAAGCGTGTGAGCTATCTATAAACATGAAGGCGAAAACGTTAAAAAATTTTTGGAGGAAATTTTTTTTTTCGCGTGCACGATGAAAAACAGAAACAAAGTGATCTATAAATTGGGAGAAGCTAAAAATTAAAAACTACTAAGAAAAACAAAGTGCTCTATAATTATGTTTCAAATATACTTATACAGGTTCAATAATAATAATAATTATATTAATTATTTCTATTTATTGAAATGTGAGTATTAGCCATGCTGTTACACTTTCTAAGGATAATAAAAAAAGCTTGCTCGAGGATAACTTAGGGCCCTCATGCATGCTGTTTTTTAATAGCATAAATATTGTTTCTGTTTATACAGGTTTTTTTATTGCATTTATTTCAATTGAAATTGTTTTAATTTTAATAACTTATAATTGACTAAGGATGTTGATTTTTTAAAATTAAAGTTAGTTTTAAAGATTTTAACAATTTATTAAAATTCTGAAGATTTCATGCTAGACACAATTCAAATGCGTTTAACTTTTAGCGAGCGTAGCGAGCATAGTTCGTAAAGCTATAAGCCATATAAGATTGCAAAGCAATCTTCGGGGGATGAGGAGCATTAGCAAACAGGACGAGGAACCCACTAGTTTTCTTTCTTTATTATTATTTTTTTTAATGAATTTTCTGATTTTATTGAAACTTCGAATAAAATATTCCTTAGAGTCGTTGAGAAAACACATTCAGCCGAAAGTTTCCTAAAATTCAAAAGAAGGAAACGAGAAAAACCTACCCAAACAAACATGAATCTTTATTTGAGAATTGATACAGACAAAGAGAGGAATGCTTGCGACGGAAAATAACATTTTTATGTTTGTTTTTCGGCAAAATGTCAACTTTGAAAAAAAAAAAAATATATATAACATACTGCAAACGGAATGTACCCGGGTAACAGGCCTTGCCAAATGAATAAATGACGAACGCGAAATCCCATTCAAAATGCATTGTGTTGGAATTGAATGGACTCGCTGAAATGACGTCATCCCGCGTAAATAATAAATGGCGTCCTTTGGATGGTGAACCGTTACAGTTACCGTTGAATTATAGATTGGTTCTAAATGTCAACTCATCAAAGAGTCATGAAGAGTAGCAAAAGAGTTTCCGTTGCGCTGTTATAATGGACAGTTATCATAGATGGTTTACGAACTGAAACTGGTATTAAGTTTGAGGTAAATAAAGTCCCTCATTAAAGGGATTGGAAATTGAAGCACCTTTAGGGCTATTGAATCAAAGTGCGCCGCGCTTTTGAATCGAATTTTCATATTTGTCCATTTGGAATATTTCCGCCTAGCCCTTATTGGATTGAGTTTAGATACTGAAGCAGGGAAATATAATTGTGTCCTTTAACGAATAGGAAAATTTGTATTTGATATTAGCTTTAAAGGAAATTTTATTCGTTTGCTGAAATATTGGCGCGATAAATAAGATTTGTCACCATGGCCGTAGAATGTTAATAAATTGAATGAGCTTGTACTTAAAGGGAAACTATAATTTAAATAAATTTATAAATGCACTTTAAAACAAATTCTGTTCATAGCGAATTTACAAAATATTTTAAGTCTTTACAAATATTATAAGTCTATGGTCACCAATTATTTTAATATGGTGTTTTAATTGATGAAGAATCACGCAAAAGTAAACTAAAATTTGGTACTAATTAGAAAGAGCAATAGAAAACTTATATTTTGAATTTTAGCTGCAGAATTTTATTGGGAAGGGGAAGTAAAAATGCAGTTAAAACTTAAACCCAAGTGCAAAAATTACAAAACAACCAACGAGCAACACTAGCTTAAGGAGAGTAGATCATTCTATTTCTTTTTCAGGTGTTGAAAGGTAACGAAATGCATCGTATTCCTTACTAATATTTTTTTCGGTACTAACGTTTGTCGTTGTCCGGTATTCACAACACTGATGATTTTGTTAGGTAAAGGACCAGTCCTTGATTTATCTATATTGATTTTCTTCAGGTTTTGGCTCATAGTGTTTTCTTCACACTATGAGCCTACACCTGAAACACCGGTTCCGGTATGATATTGGATCCGGTATTATACTGGACCCAGTATCATACCGGAACCGGTGCATCATAAGCCGGTATCAAATTAATCCCGGTATGATACCGGAACCAGTATCATACTGGAAACGGTGTTTTATAAGCCGGTATCAAATTGATCCTGGTATGATACCGGAACCAGTATCATACCGGAACCGGTGTTTCATAAGCCGGTATCAAATTGATCCCGCTATGATACTGGAACCAGTATCATACCGGAACCGGTGTTTCATAAGCCGGTATAAAAAATTTCCGGTATGATACCGAAACCAGTATCATACCGGGACCGGTGTTTCATAAGCCGGTATAAAATTTATTCCGGTATGATACCGGAACCAGTAACATACCGGGACCGGTGTTTCATAAGCCGGTATCAAATTTATGCCGGTATGATACAGGAACCCAGTATCACTAGTATACTGCGCCCAGTATACCGGGATGGTGTAACGGTTTATTTTTAACACAAGTGTAGTGAGGTACTACAATTTGATACAAGAAGGTTAGTGAACTGCTCTGAATTAGAAAATAAAACATTAATATGATTGTGTAAATAAATAAAGTCACCTGGTTTATACAGGGAAATAAAACACTGACATCAATTCACACTTTGTCAAAAGCTATAGTTTGCATTATGTTTATAAAAATCAAATAAACTGTTTTATTTTTTTAACCTTCTTCACAGTTAATGAAATTTTTTTAACAATTAATTAATATATTAGAAATAATTGTCAATAATATTTGAATCTAAAATTTTACACAAAAAATGTTTTGCAGCAACATTAGAAAAGAGTAAATGCATTCTTCAGATTTTATGAAAATTGATTGAGGTTGAGAAATATTATATAATGAATAGCCAAAAACCAGACTAAAATAAGTCAAAATCTTAATTTTTAACTTTTTTTTCATATCTTTTGAAACGACAAAATAAATTTTGTTAAATAAGCCACGGAAATGTTTGACAAATGCAAATTCACATGCACAATAAGGAGGCCATGTTAAGTGTGTATATCTATAGATATAAATTTAAAAAATATAATTATAAAAATATGATTTCGTTTAAATCAATTAACTTTGGTTTATATTTAAGCAATTGATAAATAAAATGGAATACAAATAACACATATACCAAATAATGTTTGAAAGGCCGCCAAAAATATTTGAAATCAATCTAATTTGACATTGTTCATTTACTTTGAAATCGGACATTGTAAAATATAATTATATAGTTATGTTACATCTTGACCAATGTACTTGCTTGCTACTATAGATTTAAATACAAACCATTCTAATTTTAGAAATATTTGATATTTAAATTATAGTTAACTTTAATCATTAAAACATAATAGTGGTTAGAGTAGTAATAATAGCCACAAATAAAAGCTCAAATCACATAAGTTATTAACTAATATAAATAAAAAATTTGAATTATTTTACTCTGTCATTCTATTGACATTTTTCTTAAGATTCCTTGACTTAAAGCACAATTTGTTATACTCATTTTCTATTTGAAGAATTTAATTTTTATGATAATTTACTTATCACATTATATCTGAAAATTAAATTAGGAAAAAAAGTTATGGCCTACAAAAATTAAATCTCAAGAGCGAATTATTTATAAAGCGACACAAGTTCATAAAGCATAAATTTTCGAAGGCTTTTCTTATCTCACAATTGGTGTGAACTCAACAAAATATAATTAATATAATAATTAATATATATACTGAATAAAAACACACAACACAATATTAAAACTTTTAAACATTGAATATGACATAATTTTAACTCTGTCTTCAATAAGATATAAGAATTACACTATTACTAAATTGATATAAACATTACCACAACAGCCTAAAAAATATTAATCTTTTTATAATTAAATGAAATCAATTTTGTCATATTTTAGTAGTTCCTATAACGTGAAACGACTGAAAAGCACTTTTAGTACACTTGTGTGCGAATTCAAAAATATAGCTTTCAAAAAGTTGATTGATTGCAGTGTTAATTCCATTAGACATTTTTGACATTTGTATACTTTTTCCTAACTATTAAATTGACAACAAAAATTATTAAATGAATAAAAATAGTGAAGAATTTTTAAAAGCTTTCAACTTTTTTCACATCATATTAATAAATAAATAGACAATGAAAAATGCTATAAATGTCAGTTAATTAAGGTTATATTAACTAAAAGCTTAATTATGTTAAATTTTTCATATGATTATGATAAATTTTACCATGACACAAATAGGATGCATAGATTTGTCAGCTCATATGACTTGATTAAAATTGGTAAAGCATTATGCTTATTATTTCTTTTTAATAATAATAATATTTATATCAATAGGGTACTACATTTACTCCAATTTTTAATTAACTTTTATGCATTTTAAAAACTCAGAAACTAGCTGTTACAGATGTAAATAACTCAGACAAAGACCCAGAATGCCAAAAAAAAACAGATTTCATATATTCAATTCTTACAAAATTAAAATAAAATATGTATGCATATTAATAAGATTACGAATATTCAGGGAATTGTTCAATCATACATATTTTAAAAAAATTTATTGTCTACAGTAACATACGCAACACATTCAAAAAATTAGACTCAATATTTAATCTTATTATTAAGATCTTGAAGCATAATACCATAGAAATTTGATATTATTTTAATAAGATTAAATTAAACCTTACTTTGGTTCAAAATAAGTATATACAGTTACAGTTAAATATGATCTAAAATTTCAAACAATGTATGATGTTAATTTACAGATCAGCTATTGTAATACACAGACTGTAAATAAATAAAAGATTAAAATAAATTATTTATAATTAAGAATAAACAATTATCCAAATTATATAGTCTAATTTATACAGTAAAACATCTTTTCAGAATAACTATTAAGTATGAGAAATACAATTGCAAATACTACTTATTTTTCAACTAGTATACCAATCAATTCTAAATATACTCAATATTTCAACTGGCTAATTGAAACTTAGATCAACACGACAATAGTAAGAAAAAATGATGGTCCACCAAAATTTTATTATTTTTGTAATTTGAAAGAGATTTCTAATAAAGGGAAGTTAATGTCTAACATAGTTATCGCTCATACTACCCACTTCTTGTTGACAACACAAAAGAATTCACAAACGATCACATCATGAAAGCACTTTACCAACCAACGTTTTAGGGTGACTCTATGCAAAAATTTAAGTATGGATGATCTGAAGTAACTTTTGACCATTTTAGTTTCAGAACAATAATTTTTAAACAGTTCAGCTCATAACTTCGTCAAAAGGTTAACATTTAAATTCATTATCATGACAAAGCATATTAAAGGCTTTAAACAAATAAAATTTGAACGTAAAGCTAAAAATTGAACTATTCAGTGGCTGAACTCAGAAGTAAGAATATTGAAACATTTAAATTTGCATATACTTTTTATATTCATTAAAATCTAAGAGGCATTCAGTTCTATTTTATAATTAATTTGTAACTACAATATGAAAACTAACAAAAAGGTTTCACTAATTCAATTTATTAACAAACTGAATATCTTTATATACACCGTATCACTTTTGTGCACAAAGATAAGAATATAATGAATTCTGGACTACAAACTACTATGTTTTTTGCAAAATGTTTTATTGATATAGATAACTAAAACTTTCAGAATTCTGGAAATTTTGCAAACACCTTAAAAACATCACTGCCACTTTCGGGTCGGCCCACTTCCAGGAGAAATTAAAACAAAAACATTAAAGGACAGGACCAATTTAAAGAGTATAACTTGTAGACATCCCAGGCAAATCTCTATTAGTCTTTCTTTTTTAAATAATAAAGAAATTTTGTAAGCTTAAAATATTTCTGGCATCTTGACAGTTGTAGCTGGTGCAATGGATTCTGACACTGAAATGTCCCTAAATGTAGATTTATAAAGGATAAAATAACTATCGAAAAATAACTATCGATAAAATAACTATTTAAAAAAAATTCTATAATAGTTTGCATGTTGAATGTGTTAAGAACTAGAAAAACATACCTCTATTGAAATAAAAATGAAATATGCTGTTTTCCAAATCATTTCTGAAAAATAAATTTGATTTAGAAATTATACAATTACAAAATATATGTACGCTATTAACTAGGTAGTAATATCAAACTTTTAAGTATCAACTGTTTTGTTTTTAAAATGATATTTTAGTTTTACTGAAACTTCAGGGTACTAACAGTTAATAAAATATCATTAAAATTAAATGCTTTAAAATTTTTAAAATAAAATTAAACATTGAAAATAACAAAAGAATTTGAGATTAACACTTAATATATAATGCAAAGTTTACAAATATTATATACAACTAAACAAATAATTAATTTGTTAATAACGGTGATATTAGTGAGAATTTATGTAAAAAACATGAGGACAAAGCGTTTCAATTAAAGTTTCATTAAGAAACCCCGGAAAAAAACATTAAAAATACTTTCTTCTCATGCAATGAAATCTACATATATCGTTACCCTAACCTATGCATGCACAAGCAGTAATAATTCAAGAATGTAATATATGTCTTGATAACTTTAAATACTACTCATACTCAAGCATACGTTTTAACATTTCTGTAACTAACAAAGATGCAAATAAAAGCAAGAAATAAAGAGAAAAATTCACTTACTAAAATATACCGCCATTCTTTCCACGATACTCGATGCTTCCATGATGTCCGAATGTAAACAGGTGTGATTGGCTGTGAAGTTCAGAAAGAGAAACGGAAAGAACTAGAAAAACTGTGCTATATAGCTCAGGTAGCGTGATATGGATTTAACGAACTAATTCATCAATTCGTGGTAGCTTGATATAGAATTTACAAACTTTGAAAAGTCGATTCTCGTCTTTTGCGTGGTTCCCATTCGTTTCTGAATTAATCGCTCTTTTTCGCTTTTATAGATTCAATTGAATTGAATTAACTATATACAAAGCAAATTTATTTTTTTCATTCAAAAAAAGTTTATTTTGTTTTATGATTTAAATTTATTAATTACAAATTTCAAAAAACGGACTGAAATTTATAAATTTATGAAGGAGAGGTTTATGTTTGAAGGTAAAAATTTGAGAGTTCATATAAATTTTTAATTTATGTAAACATATTTCTTTTGCTACGAAGTTGTTTGAAACCTAAACTAATTAATTTATTTCGCAAATTGATAAATTAGTTTCGGTTGGGAGTAACATTGTTTTAGAATAAATTCAAATATAATAGATAAATAAATAAATAAAAACAATTTATAATAAAATTTAAAGTGATACAATTAAATAATATGTTATCATGACTTTGAATAAAATAAATTTTGTAAATCAAAAAATAAATAAGTAAATAAATAATAAACGCATAAAAACGCAATCTATTAGTATTAAATTACTTTTATTAGAAAATTACTTACATTTAAATGACTTTAAGCAGAATTTAAAATAATTAAAATGTGTAAAAATCTTACTCAAAAACTTCCTTTTCTTCAAAATTATAAAATGATTTTAATATTTTTAAATATATATATTTTTTTAATTAATGTACATAGAAAATGTACGCTATAACCGCCCTTGATATATACGTTAAGAATTCTTATACAAATCTAAGAAATTAATTATTTGAAAGAAGTATATAATAAAAATAATTATAAAAAATAAATAAAATAAACGAAGTTTAAAAACTTCAAAACTGTTAGATTTTCAGAACAATATGTACTTACTAAGAATGAAGCTATATTTTAAAACTACTTTAAAACTCCCAGTATGTTTGAAAACTGGTATCAAAATTTCCAGTGCGATTTTATATCTGGTATCAAAATTTCCAGTATGACCCATACTGGTTAAATTTCTGATATAGTGCCATACTGGTTTTACACTTCCCAGTATGGGACTATACTGGTTTTAAAATTTCCCGTATGGTGTTATACTGGTTTTAAAATTTCCAGTATGGTACTATACTGGTTCTAAAATTTCCAGTATGGTGCCATACTGGTTTTAAAATTTCCAGTATGGTATTATACCAGGTTTTAAATTTCCAGTATGGTCATACTGGTTCTGGTATCATTTTTACTGGTTTTTGATACTGGTTTTACGATTTTTTTCCAATAGGGTTAACTTTTTCAACCAGTAAAATAAATAGATGACAATAATCCACTTCCCGTAGGGAGGGAACTTCGCAAAGAAGGATAATTGTTACATGCTTACTGTTTTGTAATTTTGAATTCTAGGTTGTTAAAGTAATTTTGATAGAACCATATATTTATCTGGTAATGCTTTGGTTCATAAAATATGCTTATTCGATCAGAACCATTTTTATGAATTTGCTTAATACTTTAAAATCTTCCTTATATTGATTATATTTTTAAAGAAAAGTGTTTTACGAGTTAGTTTCAAAATAATTGATTTTAAAATTATTAATTTTTATCCATATTTTTAAATGCACATTAAGAATTTTCTTGACAAAGAGGTATAATTGTTATCCTCGCATGAAGTTAGTATGTTAAATTTAATAAAAAAACAACGTTGTTTTTAATCAAATTTTATTTTATCACAAAGTTATTGTTATTTTATGAATTTTATGTATTGTTTTAAGAATTTTTTCCGACAAGAAGCGAATATAGTTTTTTTTAAACATTACTATAATATTTGTAATATTTTTTAAACAAATAGATAGTGTGTTTTCAATTCGCTTCATTAAATGCTGTTATTTTTTTTTTTTTAGGTTTAAAGTCTTAACGATAACTGTAATAAGCGTTTTGCCATTTTTAAAAATGATTTTATTAGTTTATTCATTTCGTTTTAATAATATATCCATTTTAATAATTACTAATATATTCCGTTTTAATAATTACTAATATATTCTGTTTTAATTATATAACTTGCATTCTTTTATTAAATAAATGTGTTTTAATTAATATCAGATTGCCAGAAATAAATGTGATAAAATAAAAAAAATTATGACGTAAATAAATTTATTTTCAAATTGTATTATGAAAAAAAAAATATGCGTTTTCACAAAAAATACGCTTAGATTGAATAAAAATGTTAACATTTTTTATATTTCTTCGTAAAACTGAAAATTTGAAATTTACTGCGGAAATTCAGTGAACTTTCCCTTTGGCAATAATTCTTAATCCCTGCGGGGTTATTCGAAAAATAATATGAAGTTCTCGAACAACATTTCAAGCCATTACGAACATTATCTTTTGTTTATGCATACACGGGGTGAATGTCTACAACCTCTCAAACATCTATAAACGTTCTGTTCTTTCTAGCTAAACACATTTCAAGCACCCCATTTAGGTTCAGGCATGTTGGCTATATGTATATTCTATTACGAAGCCGAAGTTATTACGGGCATAGAGCACTTTTTAGAAGTCTCAGAAACTTTGTTTTTGCATAAATTTACCCTTTTTGCAACGCAAACGGTAAAAATGTTCTAACAAAAGCTAAAGTAGATTTTTATGTGCTTCTCTGCTCTTTGTTTGGAAAAATTTAAGGTAAAATATTTTTTATATTGAAAAACGTACATATTTTGTTGTAGATACGTCGTTTACTATATACTATCAAATATCTGGTTTTTTTAGAATAAATATCAAGGTTCGAAATTAACGATGGCTCCGTTGGTCCGAGACTACTAAAATTTGACTCAGAGTACCCTAAAATAATTGTTTGCGGTACCCGTGGGACCAGCAATCTATGTAAAAGGATGGGTTTTGGTTTTTTGGTTCTATGTTTGGTGTATGTTCACATTTATAAAGTAGCATATTCCATTACGCAGTCTTTGTATTTCGATTTTTCTTTGAAATTCATTTTAGTAACTTTTTTCTTTAAAAAAAAAGTCCAATAGATACTTGTAAACTGACTAGTGAAAAATTTGCCCGGACTAGTTATTTCTTTTAATTAGTGATCCTTCGAGCCATTGACTAAATTTTCTTGATACCTATCCCTTTACATAAAATAATTTATTTTTATTAATATCAATTAATTTTATAATATATATTAACTCATTTTCATAACTTCAAAACGATGAGAACTTCAGTTTAATCTCGCTAAAATTATGCAATTAGTTAGTTATGGTGATTTAAAAAATCGCATACCTACTGGACGACATATCACGACACAGCTTTAAACAGGATGATCGAAAATTGAAGAAAGAAACTGTCGATTTCAACGCCATTTGTTAATGTAAATAATTAAATCAAATCTTTCTAATATTTATTAAGGAATCTGTTACATACGAGTGAGTAAGCGTTCTTATTTAAGATCTCAAAGTTGCCTCATCCCTATTCTCGAGGCGCATGAGTCCACTTTGGGGTCCACAAGAAATATTTTTTCAAAACACGCCATTTTTTGATCTGACTGTATAGTTCAAAATATCAAAGTTTCTAACAATTTTAACACCATTTTTTGATTCTATCGATTGCAGCCTCATCTCTGAACTAAAACGCAGGAGGTTAAGTTGGGATGCTTACTTTTTTCTGCATATTTCAAAGTAAGAAGAGGGGAAAAAAGAGACTATTATAAATGTTGCTCCACTCCCAGCGCTGTTGATGGGTCGATTTAGGTATCATTACATAGACTTATTTGCTTTTCTCGATCTAATAGATATTTTTCGAATCTCAATCTGATAGAAATTTCGATTTTATAACTGCCGACCCATTTTTTGGGTTCACCTTTGTAGTTTTTTAATTTTGAACCCAATCCAGAAGATGTGGAACCTCCTATGACAATCATTTGGACAAACTAGCCTTCGTGCTGGACTTTTTTTATGTAAATAATCCTTGCGTAAAATGAAAAGGAAAACCACGGAATCCTCTAACGATTAGCCTGATGAGTCACTGAGATGATAAACATTGAGAATATTTCATGTCATAACTGTGATCGGTGCAAGCCGAGAGCAAAATTCGAATTTATCAGCCATCGCTGGAAATATGAACTTGCGTAAACTCATTGAGAGGGGAGCTCTGGATCTCCTGAGCAACCGCAGTTCTCTCAACATATTAATTTTTTCAAATATTTTTTATCACCTCCATTGAGCAGCTGACCCAATTTTTTGAGTTCACTACTACTATTTTTCTACTTAGCAGCTTTCTAAATTTAAACCCAATCTAGAAAATAAGAGAACTCCTGGATCAAGTATTGGGATAAATTTGCATGACTTTTTGATGGAACTAACCCGCATTTGCGTTACATGGAGAGGATAACCATGTAAACCTCCCACGGTTATCCTGACGGCGAGAGGACTCTAACTCATGATCCGTCTACCACTAAGGAATTTTTTCGTCAGCACTGTGGTCGGTGAGAGCAAGGGGCAGAATTCATATCGTCTGGCCATCGTTGGGATTAGAACCCAGGTGACATCATTGGAGGCGAGTGCTTTATCCGCTGAGCCATCACGGCTCTCTCAAGATATCTTATTTTATAGCCATCGTTGAACAGTCGACCCAAATTTTTTAGTTTACGACTACCAATGTTTAATTCCGTAGCCTTGCAATTTTGAACCCAATCTAGAAGACAAAGAAACTCCTGGATCAAGTATTGGGATAAATTGGCTTCATGCAGGACTTTTTGATGGAACTAACCAGCATTTGCGTTACACGGAGAGGAAAACCACGAAAACCTCCCACGCTTAACCTGGCGGCAAGGGAACTCTTACTCATTATCCGTCTACCACTGTGGATATTTTACGTCAACACAGTGGTTGGTGCGAGCCAGGTGCGGAACCAACCATCACTGGGAGAACCCAATTCTCCTCATTGGGAGTGGAATGCTTTATCCCTTGAGCCATCACAGCTGATCTCAAGATATTTGATTGTTTTTGGCTTTTACAGAATTAAAGAATATCACCCAGTAAAATAACTGTTATTTTATCAGAAGTATTTCTGGCCGATCTTCGTTTATTTTGTTCATCTTCAATTTCATTAAAACATTTTTCTTTCCAGTTTAAACTATTAGGTATCATTAAATTAAAATATGCAGCATTAAAATTTAAATATAGCTCTAAATTATAACGTAATCTATGTAAATTAGAAAGCATAATTAATATAGCACTGTTTGTAAAGATAGATTGTTTGCTTTTAATTTTTCATTTACGTAAGAACTTTCATTGGTTTTGTGACCACGATATGCTTTTATATACATATGAAAAATAACATGCATATTTTTTTTTCTGTCTCACATCCACTAAACTTCATCATAAGAAATCAATCATTAAAGAAGTTGCCTAAAGGCCAGTTACTTCTCACATTTAAAGTTAGATTTCAGCAAAATTATAATTGGATACCTTCAAGTTACGTCATCGTGGGTATTGATCACGATTGTCGCTTCAAACATTTTTTTATTTTTTAGTTATTTCCTATGAGTCACAATCAGTCTTCCCGATGAGCAGACCTAGTGCGTTCTCCAGAAGTGGTATCCACTCTTTCAGGATCACCACAATGGGTGAGATACCGTTGACCATGTTATTTTGGACGTCTAGTTTCTGCCACACTAGATGGCAGCACCGAGACTCTATTTGGATGCTTAAGTGCACTAGGGATTTTTAATTTTGCCGGAAATGCCAAGAGCCAATAAAGCACTCCAGGGATCTTTTACATGCCGCATAATCATACGACATGGCCGCTGAGGATTTTCTGCATCCCGAAAATCCGGTGTCTGGGCCGGGGCTCGAACCTGCAGACTTGGGCTCAGAAGGCCGACGACAAACCAATTGCGCCACCCAGCCACCCTGTCGCTTCAAACATGGCATTTGTTTATGTTTTATTTTCATTCCATTTTGAGTAAGCGTAGTCATAGCCTCCGAGAAATAAAGCCGTTGAGATCACCAAGGTTTTTTAGTGACGTCACGCATGGCAATTCTGACTTGCCGCGAATATTTGTCATTGAACAACAGTTTCGTTTGACCGTAAGCTATGCGATACCTTATTATTATACAGTTTCTAATACTGTCGAACCGAGATGTATAGAAACCTGAAGTGTCAGTTTACTAATTCCTCAAAAATGAGGAACTAAAACATGTATGGATAGATTCAATTAAACACTACCAAATAATATCTAAATAGTCGAGTAAGAATTATTTGTCTTTTTAATTTTGTTTTACGCAGTCATAAATACAAGCTTTTTAATTACAGAATAAACGAAGTCTTAGTTAGGAATTTTCGGATATTGTTCTTTAGCGAATATTATAAAATGAAATGAGCAAAACACTTTTTTAACATTTTCGGTCTTTGAATAAAGCAAACATTATTTGTCGCATGTAAATTTTTACAGATCAAATATAAAACTTATTTTCGCAACTAAATATTTGATCTCATGAAAGTGAGGGAATTTTTATTATTTTTAAAACTAGTGAAATAAATAACAGTTTAATTTCTAAAAGAATTAATGACGATTATGATTGGCCTTTGAAGCTTATTTATTCTTAACGATATCTTACTTTTATATATTTAAATTTCATATATATTTAGAATGGAGTAAATTTACTAATAATATTTAATAATACAAGAAAGGAATTTAAGTCCTTTTTCTGGGTAAAATTTAAATTAATTTTAATGAAACTGTTGTTCATGCTTCATGTGGCAAGATTTTTTCTCACACAGATGAATTGGTTATGTGTATCTAATGATGAAGTTCTAAATAATTTTTTATTATTTTAAAATTAATGATTAGATTTTATAATTTAATTTTAAGGTGTCACATTAAATATTTAAAAAGTATTAAAAAAACAATTTATTGCTTAGATAAAATTTTCAAATACTTCAAAACACTCTGAAAAAATTCTTCTTTCTATTTGCATTATTTATAAAGTTTTGAGCGTTTTTTTGTAAAAAAAAAAAACCTTTGTTTTTTCAGCAAAAACAAAGATTTTTCACGTGTATATTTTTTGGTATTTACATGACATTTGAGTCTTTATGGGATTTTTTTCCCGGTGCGAATAGAACTTAAAGAGCATTTTTTTGGCTCAATTAACCTAATTTTTTTTTGTCCAAAACAATTAGCCTCATATGCTTCATGCAATTGTGCGTTGAATAAACGTTGTTGTTGTTGCTTATCCCCTTGGTCTAGAGCCCTAGACCAAGTCCAGAAGATCATGTCGCATCAGCAAGTCATAGACAGTCTCTCCATCACGCACAAGTTGCCTCACAGAGGCACCAATGCAATCCAAAAGATGAGATGGAGAAGCGATGGCTGAGCAATGACAATAGGCATAAGTTTTTTCTTTCGCTCTGAAGGTTAAACACTTTATATGGCCGGTCCTATAAAGTGTTTGACTTTCGTTATAAATATTATATGAAACTCTATTAATATTTATAAACGTTATAAATATTAATATAAATTTTTCAGCCTACCGTGTCTGTGTCGTATTTTTTGATTTTCTTTACCATACCATAAAAGCATGCAACTAACCATTAAAAAATGCTTATTTTGATTTATGAGCAAAGGAATGGCCAGATGTATAACAGAAACCATTATACAATTTTTTTTTCTAAAAAAAATAACGCAGATTTGAAGATTTAAAAATTGTATAATTATTCATTTTATAAATTAAAAAAAAATGAGCTATATTATTATTTTTTAAAAATAAATTACTAATAATGCAAAAACTAGTAATAAACAATAAAATAAATAATTAATAATAAATTAGCTTACTCAAAAATATTTGTCTTCGCTCAAAAAAGATTCGAATTTCTGAGAGATTTGAAATTAATACAAATCTGAGCTTTCTCGTTCTCTAGAACTTTCGTGGATGACATTACAAACTTACTGAGGCCCTGACTCTCGTTGTCTATGGCTTAACTCACCGAATATCAAATACACATGTGATCTCGTAATCGATTATCGTTTAGGGCCATAAACTCGTAACTAATGAATTCTTGTAAATTAATGAAATTTTTCATGAGATTTTAATTGACGAAATTTTTAATGAGATTTTTAATTAACTTCTAATTTTTTATTCATAAATTGAAAGAAGCCGACAATAAAAAAAGCTTAACAATTTAAATTAACACGCTATCTTGTAGAACAGGGTGAGAAGGTGACGCTAAGGTAATAGGTCAAATGGTTGTGTATCAGCGGTCTCTTTTTTCCTGAGTTAAGAGTATCCCATTATGTCTCTGTTATTAAAAAATATGGAGTTATTGCTTTGTTATTGTTATTAAAAGATATGGATTTGGATATAGCTTTTAGAACAAATAAGCAATATATATTAAAAAAAATTTAAACTTTAAAAAAAAAATCGTAAATTTGGCAAGATATTTTTCAACAAAAGGAAAATTAATGAAATCATTTAATATTTTTTAATTTTTTTCAACTTTTTATGAGTCTAGATTATGCAACGTAATTATTATATTTCAAGCATTCATAAAATTAGAAAGGAAGTTTAATTTTCTCAAAAAATCGAATTAACTCCTCAATTGTTAATCTCCCCCTAAGAAATGTAATCCACGCAATAAATTTTTTAATTAATCAATTAAATATTTAAAACACATGCCCTACAAAAACGATGATCATGATTTTATGAACGTATGTTTGGATATTCGAATGATTCCATTCTTGCAGATTTGATTTCAAAAATCGGCAGATTTTACTATCCAGTGATCTGATTAGTGGCGGCCACTGTGTTAAAAATCTCTCCTCAAATTTCTTTTGGTCGAGAATGTAGAAAAACTGGGTTAGCAACATTTGATGCCAAAGAATCGCCAAAAAATGGGCATAGACATGCAAAAAATCACATCTTTTCCGCCTAGTACTCCCTACTTTCTCTTACCCCCGTAATTGCTTCTTAATCATCATTGTCCCCCCCCCCTCTTCTTAAACGTCGATATTTTCTACAAAAACACAGAATATATTCTTTTTAAACAAAATTTTTTTTTACAGTATTATCTGAGAACATTTTGTTATCATATAAATCACAACGAAATAGACGATTACATGGATTTGAAAAATAATCATCTGAATTTGAAAGAAAAATTCAACCTAAAAAACAAAGACAATAAGAAGAAAAAAATGAGAATTAATTTTACTCGTTAACAAAATTTACAACAATTTAAGTAGGAAACGGTTTTAATCGCTTTTTATTGAGTTTTTATTATTATTTCTTTTTAAATTTTACTATGAATGCTAAAATCATTAAAAGTTACTATGAATGTTCTGGCAACACTCTCTCTTTATTGCTACTTATTGACGTCTACTCGAGTTTATAAAATAAAGAAATCGTGAGAATAAATTTTCTAGAACAATGGATAAACAGTCAATATTTAAAGCAAAAAAAAAAAAAAAAAAAAAAAAAAACTGAAAATAAAAAAAAATCGCAAAAAAGAATTTAAATTTGAGATAACTTTCGAATAGATATGAATTTCGAAAAAGTTGCGCTAAATTCAGAAATAAAAATGGTACCTCAAGCAGGTCAAATTTTAATTCCGTTGTTGCATTTTAGCGGGCTATAGATTGACTAAACATTTTGTTTTTCCCTACAAGGTTAATAGTTTATATTTCTCAAACTAAATATTGAATCTTAAATTTATTTTATAACGACGTACTCCCTGTACTTTTTTTACACACCTTTGTAGTTTCAAGCTTCTAAATCTTACAGTTTTTGTGCAACGAAACAAAACTTAACGTTGTTTGCCAAAAGAAATGTAACGTGTAAGTATCACCTATAAAACAGTGGCGTTGGTATCAGAGACGGCTCTTATGGTTTTTTAATATAGATAGAAATTAAGGCAAATAACCAATTTATGATTTATAAATGTATATTATTCCCAAAATTTAATTATTGTTTTTCCTTAAAATAAATTACTTATACTTTTACTTTTTACAAAACATTTCTTTCATCAATAAAAAATTTTAAATGAATAAAATGTTTCGTTCCTTTTAATTAAAATACTGCTTCATTAAAATCCCCGTGAAGAACCAATTTACGAACAGCATCTGAATTTACCTTCAATGGCTAACAAGCGTATTTAATTTAAAATAAATTAATTATTCCTTTTCACGTTTTTGAATGAACTTTGAGGTTAAAGAATACGTATTTAGAAATGGATGATTATCCGCTTTCTCTGTTAAGATTTCCTCTTTTGTGTAACCTCTTTAGATCACAGTATTTAGTTGTACCGTTTTCACAATTTCTACTTTGACAAGCTTCTGTTATTCATTACAAAACCATTCGAAGGCAAAATTAAATTTTAGCATTGGTAGTTTTTAATTGAAAACTAAATTAAGAAAAGATCGTTTAAGTGCGAAGATATCGTTATTACAAACCGTATTTAAAATTCACTTATACGTTTATTGAATAATGTTATTAATTTAAATTGATGTATTTTAAAAGTAAAACTTTTATTTTTTTGAATACGAATACAGGTAGATATTTTTCTCAGACTCGGGTTTTTCTTTAATAAATTTAGGTCTATTGATTAGGTCTATCTAAACATTTTACAATTCAACAATATTTTAAGATTTTTCTATGATATTCATCTGTTATTCATCTGTTATTATTCATCTGTTATTATCAGACTTATTATTGGGTTGTATTATATTTTGGTTGTCATTTAAGTTGACATTAGGTTTAAGTTGCAATTTAGGTGTTGCACTCTAGGTGTTGAAATCTAGGTTTTGTAATGTAGGTGTTGTAATGTAGGTGTTGTAATGTAGGTTTTGCTATGTAGGTGTTGAAATGTAGGTGTTGAAATATAGATGTTTAAGTATAGATGTTTAAGTATAGATGTTGTAATGTAGATGTTCATCCTAGTAAAATTTTGTACAATGTACGGAAAATCTAAAGTTAAAAATAACTGATAAACAGACAGACCATAGTTTGACTTGTAAAAAGAAAAGCCCTTTTATCAAAACACAAAATGTTGAAGAAAATACACAACGTGAATGAGGCAGAACCTCATAACTGTTTTTGTTTGAATGCTTATGTTTGTTTCACAAGTAAGGTGATCTCCGAAACAAAGAAAGAGGTTCAACCAGTTCTATTACGTAACAACCTCCTCTTTGTTCGAGAAAGGGAGAAGCTCTTTTTGTTTTTTGTCTTTTGACTCAGAACTTATTTTTGTTCATATTTAGAGCAAAGATATGGGGCTTGATGAGGACATATTAGCTTTATGCTCGGTTAACAGTTAACTTAGTTACGTTACGATATGAAACTTTTACTAGTTGTCCATTAACATGTCCTCGCTTCTACCACTGGTGAAGAGTTAGGGGGTGGAGACTCGTAAAATTTTGGCAGCCGATAAAAAAAAAATAATAATAATAATAATTGAATGCTAAATAAGCCGTGTCGGAAAGTCCTCTCGTTGTTTGTAGTGTGGAAGTTTGAAGAGATGGGTATCAGATCAGGCGCTGTCCACGTCGTCTGATCAGAGTCAAAATTATGGAAATTATGCGGTATTCTTACCATGGTCGTTTAAAAATAGAGCCCTAACGGGTACATGATATAATGTTTAAAAGAAAATTATCAATAAGTTAGTTATTTTAAGTGAAAAAGAAGGTTTGGGCAATCGGTTTGAACCGAATAAAATTATCAGTCAAAAGAAAGGGAAGTGTGAAGAGGGAGATATTGCAGAAATAGAGAGAAAATAGATTTGCAAATATTTGGAAATAATGGCATACTAGAAAGATCAGAAAAAGAAAGCTCAAATTTAAGATTAGAAGTTCATCCATGTTGGGGGATAGAATATCATTTAGTATTTTGATTTGTCACATAATTTCAATTTAGCGAATTCGAAAAATATGTTCAAATTTATCATATGTTCTCCCATCGCCTTACAGAGTACTTCTAATCATAGTAGTAATAATAAGTTGATGAGTTAAAATAATTTAGAAATGAGTTGAAACCATTTAGCACTGCTTTTTAATCGCTGATCTAGATTTGACTAATTTCTTGCTTAGAGAAGTTATAACGACTAGTTATAAGGGTTCCTTACCATGTAACCAAATGCGAGTGAGTTCCATCATATGAAGGTAAATCTCTCCCATTACTTTACGCAGGAGTTCCCTTGTCTTTTGGATTGGATTCAAAATGATAAGGCTACGGAGTTGGTGGTCGTAAACTCAAAATTGGGTCGGCTGTTCAACGACGGTTATAAAAAATGCCTTATAATAATAAATAAAATGCTGTGAAATAATTTCCGTAATTAAATAACCGTCTGTGCAGAAGAAGAGTTGCATTTTTTCCACTGCTAAAAACATTCGATATTAGGTGTAAAGAGTGCCTTATCAAATGTGTATTACTTAATATTTACATAGCATAAAGTGTTATAGAACAAAACATTCAAATCAAATTTTCTTGTGTTCAAGGGCATTCATGTATCTATCATTAAAAATTAGCGATAAAAGCTGTTAAATTATCTAAGAGATGTTGCCCAGCAGATTAAGGAATCATCATTCCCTCGATGAAGTCCTAAAAGTAAATCCTCTTTCATTCATTGGACGGAATTGAGGTTTTTCACGCCAAGCGTGTGTTTTGGCGGACTTAATGACAAGAATATTATTCGGAATGTCTGTAAATCGTATAGCTTGTTATCACGCAGGCCATTAAGGAAACAGCGTTCAATCAACTCTCATAATATGGAAATTAACTCCATATAAATACAGGTATAATGTAGGTAATTATTTCATGAGTGAAATATATTTTTTAGAATGTAACGAAGTTATCCAAAATTTTCACCCAGATGTAAGGTAGTAAAATGGATCGAAAAAGATATTTTCTTTAAATCTTAAGGAAAAGATTGATACAAATGCTGGCAGAATACAATTTATAAACAAAAACTGCATCAGTTAGAATCCAGATTTTTCAATGCAATTTTGGCTTTGAGGTCCCTAGGGTAGCAGTGAGGGGTATCCCAAAAAATTCTGTAACTTCAGAATTGTTTAAAAGTTATTTCTTCTTAAAAAAAAAAGCTATTTTAATTTAATGGAAGATATTAAATTTAGATAATTTATGCATAATTCACCGATGTAATTCTACGATTATTACTTTTATTTAAGTGGCTTCTTATTTAATGATTTTTTTTTAAAAATGGTACAATGAAACAAAATGTAAGCACTACTGTTAGTTTATAATTGCAGCTAATTCTTTAATTTATTTTTTTTTAAATTTTATTTATTTCTTTTTTTTTGAAATTAAAATATAAATCAATCTTAAATTTTAACTGAAAGTGATTATTATGAGACATTTTGCAATGGCTATAATAAAAAACGTCAAAATTGCCATTGGTTTACAAAATTATCTGAATAAATTACAGTATCTGTCACATTTTAAAAAAGATTTTCATTACAGACGATATACTAGTAATTAACTTTCAATACATAAAAGTATTCTTATTATAAAATTTTATTGTGTTTTTATTTTTGCCTAAACTATACTGTAAGGAGTGATTTTACATGCCATTCCACAAATGTGTTGGTTCATAAGGATTCTAAATAACAGTTTTAAGGGCGGTGATTTTTTAACATTATGTAAATGTCTTAAGCATTAAATTAAAATCTATTATCTTTTCTAACGCCTGAAATATAGAACACTGTGTTTTGAAACAGAGAAGGGGCTTCATTATTATCTGTTTATATAAAAAATATTATTCGTGCTTTTTTTGCACGGTGTTAACTTTTATTCACACAAAGGCACAGAGTTAACCCTGAACCTTGTTTTAATGTTGTATGAAAACGTTCAGCTTATTATCTTTCTGCTTTGTCTAATAAGTTAATGTTTCAATATTATTTGAACAAGGTTTACCCTTAGCTTTACTTTAATGTTACGTGAGAAAAGTTTACCCTGAAACTTTTTTTAATATTGTGGGAATAAAGTTAACTCTGAACCTTGCTTTAATGGTACCAAAGTTTACCCTAAAACTTATTTTAATGTTGTGGGAATAGAGTTAACTCTGAACCTTGCTTTACTGGTATGGTAACAAAGTTCATCCTGAAACTTGTTTTAATGTTGTGGGAATAGAGTTAACTCTGTACCTTGCTTTAATGGTATGGTAACAAAGTTCATCCTGAAACTTGTTTTAATGTTGTGGGAATAGAGTTAACTCTGAACCTTGCTTTAATGTTATGGTAACAAAGTTTACCCTGAAACTTATTTTAATGTTGTGGGAATAGACTTAACTCTGAACCTTGCTTTAATGTTATGGTAACAAAGTTTACCCTGAAACTTATTTTAATGTTGTGGGAATAGAGTTAACTCTGAACCTTGCTTTAATGTTATGGTAACAAAGTTTACCCTGAAACTTATTTTAATGTTGTGGGAATAGAGTTAACTCTGAACCTTGCTTTAATGTTATGGTAACAAAGTTTACCTGAAACTTATATTTATGTTGCGGTAATAACCATGAACCTTATTTTAATGTTATGTGATCAAAATTAACCTGTAATCTTATTTTAATGTTGCGAGGTTAGCTCATAAATTTAACTTATAACATTGTATCCCTTTTTATTTTATATAACTTTAAATCTCACCGAATTTAATTTCTACTCTTTAATAATAAAAAACGAAATTTATTACAGTAATTAACGTGCAAATGTAGTGACCAAATTTAATATCAGCTATTAAACTGCTTTATATTTCTTCATATTTTATTCGGGAATATTATTTCATTCTCTTCAAAATAAAAGTTAATTTCTTTTTTTCAAAACTTATTATTATTTTTTTTTTTACATACTTTAAAAGTCTTCCTTTTCCATCCACTGAAATTGCAACTCATAGTCTAGAGGATATGTTATTTCAAAACCAAACGATATTCAGAAGTTATAAAATGCAACTTGACACGCCGTAGCGATGCCACCGGGAAGGACATAAATATTAAATAAGATGTGGGAACGGTTACAGTGTCAAATTTATGACCAAAGGAAATTTTTTTTTCTCTTGTTTCTTGAGGATAGTTTTATGAAATGAGAACAATTCTTTCGTATTGTTGCAAAAAATATGTTATTTTTGAAGAAATACTAAGATACTTTATTTCTTAACATTCCAATGGGAAGCAAAAAGTACTTCATTCCTATCAGAAAAATGTATGTAATTCATATAAAAGTAAAAATAGTAAAAGTGTCAATTTTGGAGTGATTTGTTTAAATTAAATTTTGATATTCATATATTTAGAATGTATGAATAGTTAAATATATTTCTGAAATTTTTTAGAATTGTTTACTAGGTTAATTGTTTTCTTTTTAATAAAAAAATTACTGATTTCTATATCGTAACATATTCTTGTTTTCATTGGCAATTCAAAGTTCAATGATAAGTAGTGGTTATTATTTAACTACAGAAGATATTAATACTAATAATGGAATATCATAGACGAGCGCTTTTAAGTAACTGTTGAAATCTTTTTTCTTTTTAGATAAGAAATTACAAATTTCAATCTTGTTACATATTCTAGTTTTCAATCACTGAATTTGTTCTTGGTGCATGCATAAGCTGAAAATGAAGTTGAATGACTAAAACTAAGCTGAATAAAATAAGCAGAAATGAAAAAAATTAAGCTAAATTTTTCTAAAAATAATTGTTATAAATGTTGAAAATGGTTATCAGAGAAATATAATTTTTTGTAATTGGAGAATTCAAAATTGCGATGAGAAATTGAATTTCTTTTTTAATATATGCATAATCTTTCCTTAATTTATCAATTTATCAGAGTATATTATTTTTGAATTAAATTAAGTATTGAAATAATTATTGAAAAATGTTAAGATTATTTACTTCCAATTGTATGTTTAAGTTTAAATCAGCTCCATTTTGATTATATTTGTTCTTTTTAAAAATCAACAATTTAAGTTTTCAATTTTATTATATGCTCACAGTTACCCCATTAAAGTAAACTTTTGATCAAAAATCTAAAAAATACACGCATATTGAACATAAGGTTATGTCATGACCATCAATGAATCAACAAATTCATATGTTATTAAATAGTCAAAAAATTTTTAAAAATTCTTCGCATCAAAATAATTCTGTTAATAATAACTTAATAATGTTAACTTAATAGGTTAATCAATGTTAACTTAAAACTTCTTTTCTTGGGAGGGGGGGGGGGGGTTACTGCATGGGCTCCTTTCAGGTGTTTTTTTCCACTTCGTTCCGTGATTTGTTTTAGTTTGTGTTTTTGGAGTTGGACAATCATCACCACTTCTTTCAGAAACGCATGAGAAGTACCTCAAGACATTTTACTTTTCTGTAGTTCGAATATTTATGCTTGATTCAATTAATAAACTAAGTCGTAAATTAGAAACTAAGTTTGACCATAAGAGAGGACATTCGAAACATTTACGCTTTCTAGAATGTAGAACTTTTTCCGGAATCGATACCGGGTCTGTTTGGTCTCCAGACAATTACATTTATCTTCCCATGAATGGAACATTTCTCATTAACACTTATAGTTTTTCCTCACCAACGTCTCATTTCTGTTTCAATAGAATTCCATCACAATGCCCTCACCCCTCATTCCGAAAAACTTAAGAGTGTGACTCGTACTCCACAGCACCACGTGAGTCACAGATAGATTCCAATCCATAATGCAGGTGACAGCCTTTAACCCCCCTTCTCGCTTGCAAATCCATTCCATAACTGAACTTCCCCATCTTGCATTCACCCCCCCCCCATTGACATATTACAGTGCTCTCCCTCCTGCCAAAGTCGTTCCAATTTCATCCCCCTCTCTTCAGAAATCCAAACTGATGCTATTCGATTAACTCATTCATATGCATAAGGGAATCCGTTACTGCGAATTTATATATATACAGCCTGGGACTCGGATTCGAATACCTACGCACAGACCCGCTTTTAATCGCGCCTTTGCGGTTGGCGCTGATTCACGCCCCTGCCTGTAAAATATATAAGGGGTGGGTTGGTGATAAGCTTTATCAGTAATTAAGTATCTCCAATGTAAAGGAATGTTTGAAAAATGCAAATTGATTTACGAAAAAAAAAAAAAAAAAAAGAAATGCAGAAAACATTTAAACATTGTGAATTGATTAAATCAGGCCACTAACTTAGTCAAGCCTAATAATACCAGATTGTTTGGACCCACATCCTTGAAGCTGGTCGATCTACAGTGTCTGATTATCGGCTAGGCCCAATATGGCTTAGGCAATTTCGTCTTGGGCTTAGGGCTGTCAAAAACTAGTAAAAAAATATTCCTATTTTTTATCTGATTCTTTTAAATTTGAAAGAAATTTATTTATTGTTTTAATGCACAGAT
The DNA here is from genome assembly GCA_949128135.1 of Parasteatoda lunata. Lineage (NCBI taxonomy): Eukaryota > Metazoa > Arthropoda > Arachnida > Araneae > Theridiidae > Parasteatoda > Parasteatoda lunata. Next base: position 113,704,077 of record OX421975.1, read on the forward strand.
GTATGAATTTTCACTAAAAGAATAAATGAACTTTAACAGTCTATTTTCAAAATTTCAAAGAATGTGTAAATAAAAGAAAAATACTGAAAATTATTCGATAGAAAAATCGAAATGCATGCAGGGGTTAATAGGAGTTTGTTTTTCATGTGAAAGCTGCACTTACCAATAGATAAATTTTTAAAATTAGTTGGGGGGCCCGAAAAATTTGTTACTAGTTACTATATTTGTCTTTATCGGTACTTGTCAATAGTAGATTTTTTTTTTTTAAAGTAGTCAACTTTCTTTTTCCCTAAATTAAGTCTAGTGGTACCAATTTTATAAGAACATTATCGATGTCTTCCTATAGCTGAAAGTCTGTCAAAATGGCTTTATCTTTTCATATAAAAATTTAAGCAATGTTCAATAGCATAAGGTTTCTGAGACCTTTCCTAAAAAGAAAATTTTCCTATTTGTTGTGAACTATATCTTAGAGAATGGCTATCCTCTACTAAATATAAAACCAAGTCCAATAACTTTAGGATTCTGAGAGTCATCCAATAATAGTTTGATAGTCATCTCTTAAATTCATAAATGATTATCATCTCTCTAAACTCAAATCTGGGGCAATTTATTCCGGTCGTTGCAGGGTGTTGGAAACCACATATTACGCTTTCATTTTACATCGTGGACGCTCAGACAAATCAGTTCAGTGTTAAAATATAATATCGGTAGTTCAAACCGTAATGCAGTTAAAATTTTCTGATTTATGAGTAGAATAGAACTATGTTTCTGGTCCAATCGATTCCTTGTATTGTTTTATCAAGTTTAATAAGCATGATGATACGGTTGAATTCAGTATCCTATTTTGGTTGTTGGAACTAAGAAAAATATTTTGACTTAATTTATTATTTGCAGATAATGGTGATCTTCTCCTATTTAAAATTATTTACTTGAGATTTAAAAGAACCATCGCTTAAAAGAACACAATCTCTCTACATTTAAAGATAAGGTTGCTGATTCCGTTAAAGAATGACACTCAAAAGTTTTTCAAAGTGTTCTTTTTTTCTTTTTCGTGCGCAAAAATCGATGCTTTTGTAGTTCATAAAGTTTTTTTTGTCACAGTTTTTATTAAGTTCCAGCATAAAATTTTCAAGCCATTGTAAAATATTACACAAAAACGCTGTAATATGTCTGAGGATTTTTTTGCATTGTCGATTGTGATCTTACGAACATATTCAAGAAGGTTTTAGATTCGTACCCTTGAATCACTGAAAAACCTCAACAAGTGAATTGCATGAAAGAATTTTTTTCAATCATACTTTTACTCCCAAAAAAAACTTTATTTGAGCATCTGGAGCTTATTCTTATGAGTTGGAGCAATTGGACACTCATCTATTTGACTTACATTAAGTGTTATTGCCAATCAAAGCTGTTCTATTGTAATTCCCATTTATTATTGTATTTCGTATCATCATTTATCGATCTTATTTTCTTATTATGATTTATGCTTCTTATATTTGATTGCTTATCATTTATTTATTTTATTTACATTAGATGTTACTACGAGTCTTGTATGATAATTACCATTTATTATCCTATTTCTTATTACCACTTGCCTATTTTATTTAAATTAAGTGTTATTCCGATTCAAAGTTGGCCTGATGATTTCCCTTTAAGATACACCTTTTATTCTAAAACTTCAAAAATATACTATTTTACAACATTTCGAGTAGACAAATAAAATATTATCTTCCCGTTTTAATTCTTCCAGACACTAAACTTACCCCGAAGTTAAAACTTGCTTCAGTTGAATCTTCTTTACTTTGTATGTAATAAATTCTTCTCAAAAGCTCTCCTTTATGACTCCAGCTGAGAAGTTAATGCTTTTGGATCCAGAATATCTAATTTTTCGGGTCCTGATACATTACTTATACCCCCCTCCCTCCCAAAAATCAAGATTCACATTGCATAAAGTGACCTAGTATGTATTCCCCTTTCCTGATTAGCAATTCAATCCTTTCTCAATGCTATGAGGTCATAAAGATAAAAATTTTTCAAAGCCTTTGGCCACAGGATGAGTTTGGTTGAAGATGAATCATACATTACCAGACAACTAAAGAGTTTTAGGATTTAGAAATTATTCTTATGAGTTTGAAATTTAAAGCAATATTTTTCAAACTTTTTCATTCCGCGTTAATGTAAATTTTAATCTTTTTTTTTAAATTTCAAAATGCATTAGAAATTTTAAGATTATTTAATTTGTATGGTTATAATTAAAAAAATACTACTTTATAAAAGGGCTAGTTGGTTATTGCAAAAATTAATTTGACTAATAATGATATCGAATTTTTTAACAACCAATTTTTTGCTCTTTTTTAATCTACTTTAAAAAATCTACTCTATTTAATATACTTTATAAAATTTATTATTTTCATTATGCTATATTTTATTAAAATTCATTTTTTATTATGATATCTCATTATTCTAATTATGAAATTTCATTAAAATGTATTGTTTTTTATCATAGTATCGGGTTGTTTGGAAAGTAATTTCGTTTTTCCGACGAAGGATTTAATTGTATTAATTGTATGAACTCAACTTTACACTTAAGCCGCATTATCATTATATGTTTTGAGAGCTGATATAGCAAGGCTTGTGTGTGAAAAAGTTCAATTAATTCTATGCAGTAATTTTTGATTGGTGTCTTTTTAAGTTAAGTGAGCAATAAGCAGCATTTTAGTCAAATTTTACTTTTTTACTATAGAAAAGGTAAAAATGCTGTTCATGCCAGAAAAAAATTAACCGATGTGTATGGAAAAGATATGTTGACAGTACACCAGTGCTAGAACTGGTTTGCAAAATTTCGATCCGGCAATTTTGATGTCGAAGATGCACCACGTTCTGGAAGGCCGATTAAAGCTGATAAAGACACAATAAAGGCATTAGTTGATGCAAATAATCGAATAACAACACGTGAGATCGGTGAGAGGTTGAATTTATCGAATTCAACTCTTTATGACCACTGGAAAAGCCTGGGTTTAACCTCGAAGCTCGATATATGGGTTCCCCATGTTCTCACGGAGAGAAATTTGTGTCATCGTGTTGACGTCTGTGATTCGCTTTTCAAACGTCACGAAAATGATCAATTTTTTGAAGCACATCCTTACTGGGGACGAAAAATGGGTTGTCTATAACAATGTCAAACGAAAGAGATTATGGAGCAAAAAAGATGAACCACTCAAAGCATTTCGAAAGCCAATATCCATCAAAAAAAGGTGATGCCGTCTGTTTGGTGGGATTTTAAAGGAATAGTTTTTTTTTTGAGCTTTTACCGGATAACACAACAATTAATTCAGAAGTCTACTGTCGTCAGCTGGACAAATTGAATGATGCACTTCAGCAGAAAAGGCCAGAATTAATCAACAGAAAAGGTATAGTGTTTCACCAAGATAATGCGAGACCTCATACAAGTTTGGTCACTAACCAAAAGTTTTTACAGCTTGAATGGGATACACTGCTCCATCCACCATATTCTCCAGATCTGTCACCTTCGGATTATTATTTCTTCAAGTCACTGCAAAATTTTTTTGACTGCGAAACCTTTACTTCAAATGAAGAGGTCAAAAATCACCTGGATCAGTTTTTTGCCAGCAGAGACCAAAAATTTTATAAGCGTGGTATCATGCTACTACCAGAAAGATAGCAAAAGGTGTTGAACCAGAATGGGCAATATTTAATTAAAAAAAATATTTATTCATTATTCGAAAATTGTCTTTCATTAACTCCCCAAAAAACAAAATTACTTTTCGAACAACCCAATACTTTAGTGGAATAGGCTACGTTAAAAGAGCAGGCAAAAATTTATTAGTTGTCATTACGGTAATTTATTAAAACAATTTACTTTAAAATAATTTATTATATATTATTAGACTTTGTTTTTTATTAGGAAATTTCATTGTTAAATTTTTTTATATTTAAAGTATGATTCAGTTATAAATTTTTTAATAAGTAATACAAAATAAAATAAAAATGGCACAAATGGCATAAGTACAAAATAAAAATGGCAAATACTGTGGATATGGAAGTTTAATCAAGTTTGTCTGCTTTATAAAGAAGTAAAATATCTTGTTTTAACAAGAGGTTCGTGTACACAGTTAATAAAGAAATAAAGAGTATTCAATTTCTAATTGTAGACCATTTAAGGGTTTGCCTTATTTAGGATACGCGTCTTCCAGAATCCTGAAGTGTCCGAGTTATTTATTTTTTTTTTGTGCATGGCTCAATTTATAACATAGTTTGGTTTTTCGAATTATAATAGACGATTCCGTCACTTTTCTCAATAAACTTAAGAAGAGTAATCATTGCTTAAATGTTTCAAATTTTACTGAATAGTTGAAACTGCATACTTGTTAATTTTTTGTATTGAAGCTTTATTTTTTCAGTATTAAAATATTTTGAATGCAAACATTGATCTTGGCTGCTAATGCCATGTTTTTTACTTTCTCTTTCCAAATAACTTACATCGATGTTGACAAATAAATGCTCATGGAACTAATATTTTTGAATGGTATGAGACTCAGAAGATTTACATTTTTAATCCCAATGTTGATGTGTAACAGATCCAAGTTCCTATATAACTTGTCATATGATAAAAAAATTCATACTCAAATTATTAAAAGATTAACATTTGTTGATGCAAATGATCGATTCTCAAAACATTAGTACCATTAAATCCTAATGTTGTATCAGGTTAAGTTTCTACACAACTTGAATGAATACTTTAAGAGTTGATGAATAAATTTTCAAAAGAGTAATATTTTTAAAGGCAATAATGGTATGAAATGAGTAGTTTAAACACAACTTAAATCGATACACAAAAATCTGTTCCATAAGTACGCAAAGAATTAAAATTTTTAAATACCAATGATAGTATGTTCAAGAAATTAACTACTTTAAATACCTATGTTAATATGTTGAATCAATACTCAAAAAGTTGACTTATGCTCAAAAGATAAACAATTTTGAATGGTAATGAACTCAAAAATCTTGATGCGCAACAGATCCAAGTTCTTACAGAACATACATGATCGCGAAAGAATTGTTACACAAGAGATTAACATTTTTAAATTCTTAGGCTGATGAGAACCAAGTGTCTACTATTCTTCGATCAATTTTTAAAAAGTTGATCCATAAATGCTCAAAAGATTTGCATTTTTAAATACTAATGGTGTTTTGCTAAAAATATTAACCACCTTTAAATATGAATGCTGATATGGAATACTTCTTCATTACTTGATACTCAAAATGTTGACAAATCAAAGCTCATAAATTAGCATTTTTGAATGATTATGATAATATGTTTAAAAGATAAACACTTTTAAATACGAATGCTGATATAAAATAGATATAAATTTTACACTACTTGATACTCAAAAAGTTGACGCATAAACGCTTAAAAGATTTATATTTTAAATACCGATGCTGATACATATCAGATTTTAGTTAATACTCAACTTCCAGCGATGCGGAAAAAAAATGAAGCACTGAATGTTCCCAAAAAAGTCTTTAAAATCTCGTTAAAGCGTAATTTTATTGACTCCCTCCCTTAACACAGGTGATCTCCGTTGCTCAAACGACGTTTGGTATACTGGTTGTTTTACTTTATGGTTCTTATAGCGGGGAGTGCCTCCTTAAGTTGATAGAAGTGCTTCTTGATTAAAGATCATGTCGTCCATTTGGTTTAACTTCTCGGTCCTCTAACGCCAACCAGAGTGATGATCTTCGAAAGGATATTCCCCCTCCTTCTGTAGGGGGTCTTGTATTCAGGTGGGAGGGACACTTAAGTTGCTATATCGTTTACGACACTCGTTTTAAGAAACAACGAGACCTTTGGCGATGAAGTAGATACTGTAGACTTTTAATGGGGGTTAGTGACATTTGTTGGAGAAAAATGTTTGATTCAGTTTTGATGGCTGGAGATTATTTAATAAATGCAAATAAAGACCGAAAAATGGGGAAGAAATAGAAGTAATATAATGGCAAAAATTCGTCATGGGGCAAAAATGAAGTAGCTTGTCTATGGTCATAAGCCATATAAGATTTTTAATAGGGTTAATTCCTTTAAA